>CM061350.1:15840000-16112500 GCA_030867105.1 Liasis olivaceus
TTAAACTGGACTTTAATGAACAATTCTAAGGAAATAAATTCAGAATCATGGTGCAGCCACAGGTAAACCTTTGTCATGACCACCACCAGTTTAGCAGTTATAGTAGCATCAGCATTTGGAGTAGAGTCTAGTGGTAACCTCAAGAAATGTCTGGAAGCAAATAGATTACTGAGTAAATGAAATTAATTAGAAGCCAATACATTTAGAAAGTGCAAGATGTAATCGCACTGATTGGTTTTAGCTAACTAATTATAATTAAAAGATGTATTTTAATCATATAATTAAAATTAACATAAAGAAAACAAGGAACAGTTGGTTAAAAAAAAAAAGTCCAGAATTTTCCAAATATTACTTCAGTGCAGCTTGGGAAAAAAGTCTTAAGACTCCTTTAAAAATTGAGGGTATTGGCTGCTATATTTTGCTCAAGAAATGAGTATCATAAAAGAGGGCAATTATTAGCAAGAACCTGCCTTGGTTCAGTGGTCTTCAAAGGCTGCTTCTCATAAAAGACATTGTAGTAATTCAGCCTTTCCCAATCTGGATTTTTGGGACCGATGCGCTAGGACTACAATTGTCCAGATTCTCATCCAACAGTTTACAAAGTTGTAGTTGGTAGTCCAATGCATCAGGTTGGGAAGAGTTGTAACAATATATGTAACTGCTAAATTTGAAAGTATAGAGATATAGATATATAGAGATACACATACACACAGAAACATATATATAAAACAATCATGATGACCAATGTTATGATGAATTACCAGGGCATGGGCAATCAGGCAATTTCTGTCCAGATGCTAAATACATTGAGATTTTCAGAACTCACTATGGTATTTTGGCCAAGAGAGCCACAATCTGTATCAGGCATCTCAGCATTTTGTAAAGGATGTTTTATCTCTTCTGGATTTTTTTTTTCTGTAATTCATCTTGATGGGAGATAACATTATAGGTGTGTTAGTGCACTTGCAGACTAACACAATTTGCCAATACAATGCACCATCTAACCAATATTTGGTTGTAGTTTTCAAAACGATACATTGCAGACTTATCCCATTTTTATATAGATAGTTATGTGTCCTTGAACACAAGCAAATAAATGGTATCTAAGCATGTATATAAATATAAATAAACTCAAAACCATTTAGAAGCCTAACTCCAGGTAGCTAAAATGGCATCCATTAGCTGGGTAGGTGTTATTAATATATCAAGCTTATATGATTTTAGTGCTATTTCAAATAGTTTGGAATGTAGGAAGTAGATAATTTTATCTCTTAGATGGAATGTAGCTGGTAGAACATGGTCTACTTTGCCATGTCTGATCAGTGGTGACTCAGTAAAGACACACTGCTCGGGGAACAGAAAGGGGAAAGAGATTACCAGTTGGTTTCCAGATGCAGTTCAAGGTGCTGGTTTTCATTTTTAAACAATGCTCACACCCTGGGTATCAGTTTCTTGTTCCCAGTGGTTGCATTACTTGTTGACTATGATCTGGAAGGGAGGGCTCTGTTTGAGATGCCTACTCCAAAAGATCTGCTCAGAGACCACAAGAGTGGCCCTTCTCTGTTGCTGTTCACCTCCTTTGGAACAGTATACCTCCCAAAATCAGACTGGCACCAACCCTGTTGAGTTCTAGGAAAACCGTAAAGATCACGCTATTCCAAGGGTCTTTGGGAGCTGCAGTTAAATTATTGGTTATATTTATTTTTAGTTTGCTGCTCCTGGTGTAGTATAGGAGAGAATGTTGTTACATTTGTTGTTTATTATTTTAATTTTACTGTAAACTGGGAGTGTAAGCTGCTTAGAGTCAGTTATATTTGAAGCGGCATGTAAACAGAAAGAAAGAAAGAAAGAAAGAAAGAAAGAAAGAAAGAAAGAAAGAAAGAAAGAAAGAAAGAAAGAACGAACTCCAGATAACTTTAGTAAAGAATTATTGTGTATTTTTTTTTAATTGAAAAATCAATGTGCATGAGGTTTTTCAGCAGTCTGCTCCCACTCACACATATGCACACACACAGGTGCTTTTGGTACACTTTACACAGCCTCTCTATAGCCTTACATTACAATAAATATATATTTTTTAAAAATATCATGGAAAATAATATATATGTATGTATGTGTATGTGTATGTATGTATGTATGTATGTATATATATATATATATATATATATGATGAATAATTAATTATATTTAATACATATTTAATATATTTATATTCAATTCAGGATTTTCTTGTGAGAATTAGTATGGACATTACTGTATTTTTCTGACTAAATAAATAATATGCATTTATTATTAACTTTATTTTAAATCGACATTTATTTATGTCCAAATTCCACCCCCCCCTTTTTTTTTAATTCCACTTCTGGCACAACACTTCTTTTTGATTTTTAATTCTACTTCTGGCACCCGGTCCAAGAGCCTGGACTGGAAAACTTTGTTTATCTTTGCTTCACAGCATCGGCTTTATCTCTGAATAAAGAGATAGAAAAGCTACCAATCATTTTATTTGACCAAAAAAATTGACCTCACATACAGTCAAGTGTGAAATACTAACTGTTCCATTTAGTCGTCCTTTGAAACACAGTGCATGATGTCACATTGCAGTGAGGGGAGGGGAGGGAAGGGACGGCCACTGGAAAATGGGATTCAGAAATGTTTTGCAAAGCTGGCATCTTGTAATTGAAGAATGTCCTTCTGAAAACTACCCACTTGTAAAAGTATGTGGCATGCCTGCTTATTGTACTGTTTTGGCCTGCCCCCTTGCATTCCTAGTAAAAACATCTTCCTTCCTTCCTTCCTTCCTTCCTTCCTTCCTTCCTTCCTTCCTTCCTTCCTTCCTTCCTTCCTTCCTTCCTCTCTCTCTCTCTCTCTCTTTCTTTCTTTCTTTTTCTTCCTTCTTTCTTCCTTCTTCTTTCTTCTTTCTTCTTCTTTCTCTCTCTCTTTCGCTTTCCCTCTCTCTGTCTCTCTCTTCCTTTCTGTCTGTCTTTCTCTCTCTCTCTCTGTTCCTGCATTGTATTGAAACAGCTTGTGCTGTTATTTTCTTCTAAAGGATGTTGTTTATCACTTTTTAGCTAGAATATCATAAAAAAAATAAAAGCTGTCCATTCAATTGAAAATATTCCTTATTTGGTGGGATGGGGGCCTTGATTCAATATCCCTCTAAAAGATTAGCTCCCTAGTAATTTTAGAGAGATAGTCCTCCAGAGTTAGGCAGCCTTTAAATTTAATAAAATAAATAAACCAATACATTTTGTATGGTTTTATTGAACAGATAATTTGTAAATAGCTGTTTCTTGTTCTTTGATGGGACTCTGATATTATGTGGATATTATTGATATGTTAGGCTGGTCTTCATATTGTGAAGTTCATCTTTCCAATGTATTCTTTAGGAGGAAACACAACTCATGAAATGTTGGTTGGAAATCCACAGGCATTTTGCTTGCTGTTAGACTGTTTTTAAAAAGAAGGAAGGAAAACAGCTTTCATACTGTCAGCCTCAGCCTTACTAAAGACTGTTGTAAGGCTGTGGATTTGTTGCAATGAAATATTTGTTGTGGATTTTCAACAAGGCTTCTGTGTGTGAGTTCCATGCTTAGTAAATATTGGTCTTTAGAGTAATTTTTAAGCCATACTGAATGGACTGTTAATTTACCAAGCAGAGAAAATCCATTTCCTTGATTTTCATGGCTATTGCAGTTGCATCACTTGCTTTTCTGCGGCAGAAGCAAAAGCACAGTGGTTATAGAAAACAGAAATGCAACAAGTAGATGAGAAAAAGAGGTGGAACGATCCTGCGCTTGCTCAGTGTCACTCACTCTTCTTTTTTCTGTTTGATTTTCCCATTTCCATGAAGGACAATTTTCTTTGTGGTAGATATTATGTTTACAAGCAATAGCTTTTTGTTAGAATTTATATTTTCCCCAATTCTAAAACCTTTTTTCTGCTAATAGTGTAAAACGGAAGATGTCACAGAAAGTTTATATTCGATAGATTCCTAATTTACTGTATGTGTTTTACTTGGAATAGAAACACATAGCCCTGAATTAACCATTAAGCAAAATAAGTGCATGCCTAGGGCACCAAAGGAAAGGGTGGGCACCATAGAGGTTCCCCCCCCCCCAGCTATCATGCCCTTAATTCTTTCACTGCCACACTCAATTTTAGTTGAATTGATTGTAATTGCCCTTACCTGCTGTGTTTGACTTTAATCTGCATTGTTAAAAAAACATTTTCTTTGGTATGACGACTGGCTAAAGTTTAGAAGTTTGGTTTGAAGGTGCTGTCAGATATTACATTTATTCCCATCTCATAGCATGAGAGTTTCGCTTCCGTCGTGGGGCACCATTGTTGGGCTGTGCTTAGGGTACCAGTTGGCCTTAATCCAGCCCAGGAAACACAGCTTAAAGCCCCAAGACCCCATATGGTTTCTGAAAGTTGGGTACAGCTCTCATAATTCCTCTGAATGTTGTTGTTGGGTTTTTTTAAATCCAATTTTGTTTTTGTGACAAAAGGGGGAATTAAATCAAACTTAGTTTGTGTCCTCACTCTGCCTACTTTTTGGAGTGTGGCTCTTGGCACACTCCTCAAAGGCAAAGATAGTTTTATGCAAACTTTTACCAAGATACATATGAAAAGATGAGATAATGAATTCACTTATGACAAATCTGTTTTGTATGGACAGTGTTGTTAATGAAATAATTTCTAAGAAGCAAATAATGTGATATCCACATTTGGATATGAATTAAGATCCTTAAAAAAAAAATCAGATAACTCTGTTAAAATTCAGTTCTGTTTGAATTTGACCACATTAGAGGATTTTTTTTTTCAGGATGTTTTCGCAGAGTCTTTGGAAAATCTATTTGGAATTCTACAAGGATTTACATTTATGTTTACATTCATTTATTTATTTGATTTATATCCCACTTTTAATTTTTTAACAATTCACGGTGGTATACATAAGGTTCCTTCTTCCTATTCTCCCCACAACAATCACCATTTGAGGTTGGTTGGGCTGAGAGAGAGTAACTGCCAGTTTCCATACTTAAGAGATGACTAGAAGTCACAGTCTTCTAGTTTCTACAGATGTCTTAAGTGAGAAAAGAAGAAATGATAGAACTATGGAAAGTAAGGCTTGGAGAGTATTTTGGAGATTATCTACTCCAACTCTGTGTTTAGTGTAGGAATCTACTACTACATCCCTGACAGAGGGTCATCCAGCCTTGGTATAAATAGTTCCAGTGAAAGAAAGCATCCACTCCTGAGGCAGTCTATTCCATGGCTGTTCTGGCTGTTATCTTTAGAAAATTCTTTCTCATTTCCAAAAAAAATATTTCCTTCCCATTGTTCCATCTTCCCTTAATGTCTCTAACCACTACAGAATTCTACATTTAACTGCCATTCAGATATCATAGTATGAATAAATTGCATGGAATAGAATATGCCTTATTATTTTATGCCAGGATGCAAATAATTACAGTGGGCTTTTAAGTGGCACACTGGAGGCCAGGGTCAAAAATGAAATTGTGTTTGCATGGAAATGTCATTAAGCCTACATATAGCTATTATGATTACTATGAATACCGTTAGGTATATAATAGTTTTCCTTCTGCCACGTTAGAAATGTTATAACAGGATTTGGAGATCCTTCTTGGACACTCCAAAAACTTTGGTGGGTCACCTGGTGGATCACATTCAGTTTCTGCATCTTTGTCCAATGCAAATGTATAGGAATCCAATTACTATTCAAAGTACAAACAGTTATTCAAGAACAAAATGAGTACTGTACCTTTGAGAAGTAGGCAGATATTCCATATGGTTTAAAGGCTATATAATAGCTATTCTCAGGCTCAGTAAAATAGGTAAGCAGTGGCCAAATTTCCACTCATTCAAAAAGATGGGGGGAAAAAGCTTGGAATTTAAATTCTGGAGTGGTCATATATAGGCCTTGTTGATTTCTGTCTGCAGCAGTGGGCAGAACTTCTGCATATATTTGACTCCATCCTTCTCTGCAATAAAGCAACTTACCTAGTCATTTAATGCTTGGGAACTGCGGTAAGACCCTGACTATGGATTTAAGTGTCTGGAGAATCAAGATTTATTGCCACTCCTGGTATGAAATCTGAAAAACCTCCATCTAATGCTGACTTGTTCTGATATGTATACTTTCTGTATTTAAAAATAAATATAGAATTTCAGTGACTGTGGAGCTAAATACAAGGGGCTTCTTTGTTCTAGCTCTCCAGAATATATATATATATATATATATATATATATATATATATATATATATATATTTTAAATATCAGTACAGTGACAAGCTATAACATTTTGGATAGGTATGTTTTATTTGGTGTGATTTGGAAGGTCTAATTTGAGCAGTCTTTTACTGTTATTATTCATTAATTACTCATATATCCTGCACATTCCTTGACAGTGAGTCTGTGGAAAAATCTTGTTCTGTGTGTTTTCTGGTAAAGGGTGGCTTTGTAAAAGTATTGCCTGGAAGTGGCATTCTGGTTCCATGTGTTGACTTTTGCTTGTTTAGAGGGCAAAAGAGGATCATGGAGTGAATGCTTGCCTGTCTTAAGGTACAGTAATGAGGCTGATTAGAAGAGATGAGTGCTCAACCAGGTCTGTGAAGGCATTTATCTGGGAAACGTTTGTGTCATGGTTTATCTCTGTCTGGGGACTCCTTGTCCACTCTGGCACTTACTTGAGGTACAGTTTGAAAACAGACACAGGCAGTAATGATTGTTTTTAAAAGATTCAAACTAAACCATTGTGGTGCTGTTCATATTAAAACCAGAGCACCTTATTACTTTTATACAGCCAAAACCCAGAAGAAGTAGTTAAACATAAGTCTTTCCAGACTATCCTATTTTTCTCAGTCGAGTTTGCATGCAGGAAATGAATTCAGGTGGAAAGTTAGATCAGGCGTGAAGTAGTTGGAGCCTCTGCTGTTTTAACTTGCAATTATTTAAACATTGATTGAACAGTTTTGATGAGAAATTGAATAGGAACACGTAAGTAATAAATGGGGGAAGAGTATAAAGGATATCATGTAGGTTTTTGTACGAGTGACTTGGAATTCTCCACTGAAATAAATCAGATTTCTTCCTCTTGCACAGGTCCCATCCGGCTGTGCACACATGAAGTTCTTTTGTTTCAGCATCTTTGCTGGTTCATCTGACTTTGACATCCCATCTTGTTGCAGACACTGATTAAAAAAGAAACATTAAACACTGCAAATTAAAAACAGGTGTTCTACTTATCAGTGGATCCTTGCATACGTTCTACAAAGAAAAAAGAGGTGGCATATGACACTGATAGTGAGCGTACATTAACGAGACCTTAAGACTGAATGCTTCTGACATTTTGAAGAGCAGCACTGACTTCACAAATTGGTACCCCAGGGAGTAAAATGGCAGAAGTGTACACTGCAACCACTATAGTTTAAAAATAATTTTCGGAACTCCAGAAGGGTGTCAGAATTAATAATAATAAATGATTAAACTTGTAAACCCCCCGATTCCCAACAACTCTGGACAGCTCACAACAATCAACAAAAAGAAATGGCCCTAAAACCAATAAAAGGAAAAAAGATAAAAGGAATGGGCGAGACAGTGGGAGGGAAGAAGAAGAGTCCTTTCTATTAACTTGGATGTTGTATGTATGAACTATTGCAAATATGTTTCGTACTTTCCAAGCATAGAGTAGCATATTACACAAATAGTGGCACCTCTAGAGCAGACTATGGAGACAACTCTGGGCCTCTACAGGCCAGGTGGCCCTTAAATACCAGCACCGGGTTAGCTATAGTCATCACTCCTTTTCTCTCTCTTTGTCTCTCTCTTTTGCTTTGTAGTCAAATGCAAGAAATACTGCCCAGAAATACTCTGTCAAGTTAGAAAGGTGAGTATGAGTAACTGGAGCTTATGCCCATGTTGTAAAAGGAAAAATAAAAACATTACTACCCTAACCCTAACCCTAAGCACCTGGTAAGATCAGCTACTGGGTGGGTTGTACTCTTCCCTCCCGTCTTGAAAAGCTTTTCAGAGCTGTCGTGCAAGATGCTGGAATTAGAGCATTAAGTTCTGTATGCATTTTTTAAGAAAGAAAAAAATAACCTGTTTCCTTGTTTATGAGGAAAATGGAAATAAGGAAATAGCTTGTACTCCCCTCTGCAACCCCCCCCCAAAAAAAAACAAAGAAAGAAAAGAGTAACAAACATTCCCTTTTAGATGCTTCATGAGTGGAGAGAGGAAAGACAAAGCATGTTAACCACTTGAGACAAATAATTTGCCCTGCTTTTTTTAGGAAGATAAATATATGCTAAATATGGACAGTTTCTTTAAGTTTTTTTCACTGGCACTGAAAAGGGAGGACACTTGCATGGAGAAAGAATTAGGCAATTAAATATCAATTCTATCAACATAGAATAGTATATAAAAAGTGTGGGTGTCTAATTATGATGATAATTTTGACAGTTATATTGAATCATTGATTTAAGAGCTTAAAAGCAAGAAAGTACATTTGTGTGTGTGTATGTAGGTATGTATGTAGTTATGTATATTTCACTTATGCTTAGTGAGGGAACCACAGATATCTCCATGTGAAGGTTCCTACCAATAACCCTTAATTGTCCAGTATTTGAACTCTAATGTGGAAGGCACTTTTGGAATATGTTATGAAAAAACTTCTATTTCCTGACTTCTGCGCTGTAAGGCTCTCACCATCCGGACTCCATATTTTTCCAATCCTACAATATCACAGCTTTCTTCACCAAACAGTAGGGTTTTTCTGTTAACATAACTTTTTGGCATGAAATTAAACATTAGTATTTTTGGCATTTGTGACTATCAATTTAGAATTTATTTATTTATTTACTTATTTATCCATCCATCCATCCATCCTGCCTTTATTATTTTATACATACTCCTTCCTCCTCCTATTTTCCCCACAACAACCCAGTGGTGGTGACTTGGGCTAAGAGAGAGTGACTGGCCCAAAGTCACCCATCCAGTCTCCTGTCTTTTAACTTGGTGCTTTAACAGACTGGTTCTCTTCTTCTGATGAATTTCTGATGAATCTCTAATCTGATGAATTAATCAAATTTATCAGATGCAACAGCAATTAAATATCAAATGGGCTAAAATTAGTTTTGGATTGCTTTAATATAAGACATTGGGAGGATTTGTGAATCATTCATTGTTCACTGATGAATTAGGAATCCTTTAAAATTGGGTACATTTACCAGTTTCATGGCTTGGAAGATTGGAAGTTTTAAAAAGAAATATCTTACCCAAATTGCATTATCTCCATGAAAAATTGGGTAACTGGTGTTCCAATAGTTGATATTAAGGAATGACCAAAAATTATGTTTGATTTCTTATGGATAGGAAAGACAAGTTTCTTTTGTAATAGTAAAAAAAATCTTTACAAAAAAGGAAGTCTTAAATTTCTTACAATAATATATTATTCTGTAATACATCTGGAGATAATTAGTAAGCAGTATGACAACATTAATAATCAGTCATGGGAGAATGAATAATGTGATATAACAATTTCATTGAAAACTATCAGGCCTGTACAGAACTATATAATCAAGGTACTTAAAAGTATACTAAATATATTAATTTATTGGATATAGAGCCTATTATCAAAAAAATGATGTTAACCCAAATATATCATTGTTAACCTAATAAAGCACCTATAATAATTAATGTTTCCAAGTACACTTAAATACCATGAATATATAACTAGTATATATATTCAAGGTATACTGGACTAGTATTGGATATTTTGATCAATATATTAACTGACATGTTAGTTCACTAATGATATAGAAATAGGCCACCTTCCCTCATTCTGTTCCACTGCTCTATCATCCTTTATCCCACCAATCAAACTTAGGTAATCTGTTGAGCTGGCAAAATATGACAACAATAATATGATAACAGTAGCTAGAAAGATCAGACTGCATAGAAGAGCCTTAATTAATTCAAGTGGTGGATCAAGATTTGGATCACTTTCTCTCAATAGGAAACCGTTGGCTTGAAATGGTTTTCCATTCTGGAAGTCAGGTTCTCATGAATGTTTCTGTCTGTATTTCTCTCTCACTGGTTTGCTTTTGATGAAATGGGTACCCATCAGTGCAGACATTTTGTGGTGATGTCAATGGCCTTTTTTTGGTTTTGGTTTTTGTTTTCCAGATATTCAAATGTGCTCACCCTCCCAAATAGGTTAGGATTTCTCAGTTTTTGAAGCTATACTGTATCTTTTCACTAATTATCTGCATAGCAAGCTGACCCTTTAGGGAAAAAATGAAAGAGGGAGAGGCTTAAAGGTTTTGAAACATCTGACTTAGAATGATAAATGCTAGCTGCCTAAAAAACAAAAATAGTAAGAACAGACTTTACAGTAAGAGTTTTTTTCCCCCCAGTATTTTCATTTAATGGATTCCAAAATAAGTTACCTCATTAGGAAAATAGCTGTAAGTTTCCACATTACATTATGCAGTGGACACTTGTAAAAGAATAAGGAATGTTTGTACCCGTAGATACTCTGCACTCGTTCTACTACAGAAATTATCTTTTTGTCACAATAGTGAGGAATCATGCCACAGAAATACTAACTTTGCAAAAATTATAGTTGCCCCTAAGACCTATATATCGTCAACAAAAGAGCTTGACTGATAGTTCTGTTAAATATCACATTTCTGTTGATACACATTTGTTCATCTTCATATTCATAAACTGTATAACTAGGATTGTTCATTGAGAAAAGTACATGTGTGCATGTGCTTATATATGTATATATAAATGGGTTATTGTTCATTTGGCCTACATGCTCAGTAGGCCAACCTATATATTTGTTTAGAATGGATACACATACATACACATAACATTTTTTTTCCTCTTTAGGGAAGATTTCAGTTCTGAGTTTTCAGCTTTAGTGTGGAGTAAAAGGAACAATAATAATCTGAGATCATTTTAGATCAGCCTTTCCAAACCTTGTATCTCCCAATGTTGTTGAGACTACTACTCCTAGAAATACTAGCCACATGGCATATTTCAAATTTCAGTAATAGAAAATAAATACATACATACATACATACTAAGTGATGGGTCATGATTTACATCCAAATTTCAAAATCCCATTCTTCAACACACTTATGATTAGGTATCACCCTCCTCTTCCCCACCAAAATCATAATGTTTTAAGAGTGTGAGTTCCAATTTTATGCTAGAAATGTAAATGTTTCTTGAACAATCATTCTGATGAAAGAAGAGAATGCTCCCCTCATTTCCTTAGAAAGAAACCCTAATATACACTGCGCTGCATTCTCCTGCATCGTCAGTTGGTTAATTAGACCAATAAAAAAGAGCAAATATTGACTCTTCAGTCTCTACCTCCCATTAAACCATCTATATCAATATTTACAAGACTCAGACCACTCTATTTTGGGTGTTCCGTTCATCAAAAACAGCCTTCTGCTACACAGTACATGGAGTCATTACAACACCACAAGAAAATACAGTTTTAGTTCCTAAGTCAGAATTTGCTTAATTAAAACATAATTGTGATGATTAGGTCAGAGTGTCAGCCTAAATTTTAGAAGTTGAAGCCCAATTAAGTCTGTGGATCTTACTTCCAGATCATTAGAATTCTAGCTTGTGCTGAAACTGTGTGAGAATATTAACAAATAAACTTATGAATTGGGCCAGCCAAAAAGAGAAAATTATAGGAAGACGACTAACAGAGCGTAACAAAAAGAATAAAATCCATACAAAATAGTACTTCTTTCCTGAGCACGGTGAAGAAGCATTTCTTTTTTATGATTCCATTTGTCTCAGAAGCTTTCCTTTATATCCCGACAGTCAACCCTGTTGATCCAGTAAAAGTAATGCTTGCCTCAATTGAAATATCCTCCTCGCTTTCTTGTAAAAAGCCAGATACAGCCCTGGATAATTAAAACAAATCTTGAATAAACTGTTTCATGGAGATAGGAGTTTGATGGCTGAATATATAAAAATTGTAACCAGATGTTCTGCAGAAGCTACAGCAATATAAAGATCACGAGCCTTTTTTTTTTTTTAGGTCCAAAGTAAAAATATTCTAATTGAAGTTGTCAGCAGGAGTGAAACTAATGTTGCCTGCATTTGATTAAATAATAGTTTATTTAAAATTCAGTGTGGCCCAAAATTGGATGAGTCCAAACTAGGAAAAACTCAAGTTCAGTTTTTCCCCCTTCTTTTTGGCCTAAATAAAAGGGGAAAATAGGGTTTGTGAAATGTTAACAATTTTGTATAATATTGCCAGTTCCTGTCATTATCAATTGAGCGTTTTCACCCCTTCAGAGTTTTGCAGCAGTGTTTATTTCTTTTTCAGTCACTGACTAAAGAAGTAACAGAAAATAAACAATGCAACATGGAAATGTTAGGACTGTTGCAGTTATTCGGGGTCAATACATGAAAAAAAAGGTCTGTAATTTCATGGAAAACTTGTTGATGTCTCAAACGTTTTTGAGGCTACAGGAATCGTTCTTAAAATTATGTCTGTTTGAAAACCATGGAAGACCTGAAAAAGAAGAGTTCATCTTATATTAGAATTTGGTATATTGTTAAAAAATAACTCAGGTATTCACATGACCAATAGAATCAATAATGCTAATAATCCCAGTAGGGGCACACAGATTTTTACCAGTGTTTCCATTTCCCCACTGGTGGTATATTCCTGCTTACTGAAGATGTTGCTGCAAACATTTTCATTATTTTGCTTTAACAACTCTTCAGATTGCTTGTTCTGGATCAGGATGTTGGACTTAGGTGTTCATAGGGGATTGTACTATACACTCTGTACATCATATTGAAAATATTTGTACATCATCTGCCATGTAAACAACCTTAGGTAGCATAATTAAAAAACACGGAACCGAGATAAACTGCAATGCAATAAAATCACATACAGGAGATTAATGTGACATTTTATAGTGTATTATTGTTGTCCATGAATCAGCTGTTGAGGTGAATAAATGTAAAGACCTATGACAACACTTTATCAAATCTCCATCAAATTTGGCCCTTAAGAATACCTATTATTACTTTTTTGTTTTTAATCACCCAGCCACTTTCTCATGGTTGTAGCTTGAATTTTTCACCTGAAGCAATAGTCAGATAAAGGAAATCTTTCTGGACATATTTGAAGAATTTAGAACATACCATCAATGTTCTCATTAAATGTCAGCTATGGGTGGGCTGCATATTCAGTCACAAAAGCTGGTGAGGGTGTTCAACATGCTCCTTCATGCCATCCAGATTACCTCTCCAAACTTAAGTTTATCTCACACACACACCCCGCCCCCTGGAATAAGGACTATTTCCTTATTTTCCCAAATTGAAGGACTCAGCAGCTATCATTCATTTTTATTTTCTGATAAATTATCTGGGGCCTATATTGAACCCATAGGTATTCTTGTACATAAAGATGAAAGCACAGATGCTCCCAAATGCTGGCTATTTTATTTTTCAGCATTTCTTAAAAGTATATTTTTTTAAAAATAAAGCCAAGCAGAACAGAGCAGTCCCATGAATGATCCTAGGTTCCAACTTGTCTCATTCTGTGAGAGAAGAACCACAGTCTCCAGAAAACTTCTTAAAGAAAAGAAAGATGGTGTGGTGTGGTGTGGTGTGGTGTGGTGTGGTGTGGTGTGGTTTGGTTTGCAGTAGGAACAAAGGCTAGATGATGTTATTGACAGTATCTATCCATTACAGTTACATTCCACCTTCTCTTGATGGAGTGGAAGGTAGCTTCCTTAAACTGACAGGCTGTTTTCATAACCATAACCAGACATGTCAGCTTCCTCAAGGTGCCTGCATCCCCTCCCTTCAGACCAGGCTTTGCACAGCTGCAGATGTGTCTCATATTTCTCAGCTATTACCCAGAAGAGAAGGAAAACTACTCCCAGACTTCATACCAAAAGCAAAGATTACTGATGATGGGAGCTCATCTTTACATCACAAAGAGTTAGTGGCACTATACATCTTAAAATTCTGGTAGTATAACTCAATAGCCTTCAATCTTTCAGCAGAGAAAAGAGAAATGTGGATTCTCATCTGTAAAAATCTGGTACATCTTAACGACTTCTCATGCTGAGAATTTTAGAGAATTTCTGATGCATCATTAGTATGATATAATTCTTATTTATTTTATTTTTAAATACAGTATATGTGTATATATGTGTCTATGTGTAGGTATGTATGTGTGTGTGTATATATAGATATAGATACAGATACAGATAGATATAGATATAGATGCATGCCATAACACATACTGTAGTACCATTAATATAAATAACAAACTTCATAACATAGGGCTTGTTATTTAAGGGATTGCCTTTCTTCTGTGATATCTGACACAGTGGGCATGCTTCAGGTCCCATGTATTAGGTAATGTTCTCTGATGAGACCCAGGAGGTATGCCTTCTCTGTCATACCATCTGTCCTCTGGAAGAGCACCCAGACATCTGAACAGCCTCAACACTGCTGTCTTTAAGAGGAGCCATAAAGACCTGGCTCTTTCCCCAGGTGTTGGGCTAAAATATGAAGTGGGTACATGGTGGGGTATTTTTAATGTTATTGTGTGTGTTGTCTCATTGTTTGGCCATCTTCTCCTTTCCCTCTCTTGATTACTGTGCTGATCTTTTAAGTTTTTAATCTGTATGCTGCCCAGAGTTGTTCTGAGTGGGCAAATGTGATTAATAAAATAAATGAATAATTTTCTGAGTGTGAGACTTATATAACCTTAAGGTTGTGCAGCACTACAGCTGTGCAGTGGTTTAGATTTAAAGGCAAAAAGGTGCCTTAGGAGGTGCACATGTAGTGCCTGTTTGCAACTCCTTAAAGCAACTACATCCTTGACTGGAACACCATCCATGTGTAAGTGGCATGAAGTGGTAAACACAGAAGTCTGGATGGATTGCCCTCTACATACATGCGCACACAGCATATATATTCATGCAGACATACGCCGAGACAAAATTTAATCAAGGATAACCCACTGAACAGTTTTGTTGTGACTGAGGATTGGTTGAATGATTTCTGGTCTTTTGTGGAAAGAAAATGACATATTCAGATTGCTGCAACCTTGACTAGCCATTCTCTACACAATTTTTTGCAGCATCAACGTGACATTAGGAATTGCCTATAGTATCTATTGACCTGTATTAAGGTAAACTCTGACTAATGTTGTAAATATCTCTTATTCATTTAATTATTTCCAGGATCTGGAGCAAATGTATCTGAATATATTCTCTTCTTACAAATCCAAAGATTCATTTTTGTTATTGTTCTAATAACTAGAGCTAGGGCAATTGGGCATGCTAGGATGTTGTTTGCCAGGTATGATGCATAACAATAATTAATTGCAAAAGACTTTGTACTTTTTCTTACCTGTGTAAATGAGCCTTTTAAATATCGTATATTATACCGCATCACATCATTGATTCATTTCTGAAAAGCTTCTGAATAATTATTACATAATGGTATAAATGCGAATTTTTCTAGTAAACTTTCTAAATCAATTGTTTCAAGCCCAGTATCCTATTTATAACTTTGCCAGATTTTTTTCTCAACATGCTACAATAAAATACCCCAAAACATCTAGTAGCCCATGAACAGGTATTTGGGATTAAGCCCCATTGAAGAGAGTACGATTTGCTTACTTCTGAGGAAACATATAGAGCATTGGGCTGCATGACAGTTACTCAGTTTACACATATTTATCTGTGTGAGTCTATCCAGTCTAAAGTTGTGTGGAAAAAACGAAACTTCAGTCTTTCATCCTCATAGAAAATGAACTATTAACATTTTCCTTGTAATTCCTAATACCTATTGCATTCAGTTTTCATTTCTTTGAAATGAACCCATTCTGAAGAAACACTGTCAAAGTAAACTTTGGGAGT
Organism: Liasis olivaceus; assembly: GCA_030867105.1. Classification (NCBI taxonomy): domain Eukaryota; kingdom Metazoa; phylum Chordata; class Lepidosauria; order Squamata; family Pythonidae; genus Liasis; species Liasis olivaceus. The sequence goes on from CM061350.1 coordinate 15,855,962, forward strand.
TGTAAAGGAATGGTAGAAAGTCACTTGACATGATTAATGCTGGATTAAAAAGCAAAGAAATGAGGAGATAACGTCAAGGATCCAGTTTAAGGAAATCCCTGAAAGAAAGGTTCACGGATGGAGGAAATTCTCAAATCTGATGTCAATCCATACTCTTTCCTGCATTGTTCTTAAATCCAGAAATAGGTAATAGATATTCCATTTATCTGTGGAATCCTATCTTCTGCTTTCCCATCTGGTCAGTATTATTGTGCTACTTCAACCCAGATATCATCACCATCATAAAGAGATCTATCTTCATTTCTGCTTTTTTAAAACTAGAATTCCGATATCAGAAACCAGCCAGTTTTGGTTGGTCTTCACTGCCTTCTAGCCTCAAAGTCTGTGTTTCTGCTTTATATATATATATAGTTTAAGCTTGTAGGAAATTTTGCACACTTTTTTTGCATTCTCCTTTTCGTTTCTATATCCATTTTACTAACACTTTTTTTTTGCAATTATTTTCCATAATATAGTGCATTTTACATAAACTTCCCTACTGTATACATGGGGGGCTTGTTATTATCAGCATACAACACTATTAAACCTCGTAGACAGATTTGTGAAGTATGAATTTAAAAGATTCCATTGTAATCTAAATTAAATACATTTTCTGCCTCCTTGTTTCATACAGATCCTACACCATGGTTAATGCTCAAGAGGGAATTTGTTTTATTTATGTTCTGTATTATCTTGTGAGGTACACTGCATTAAGAAAAATAAGTTTCCTTTAATTTTGGTGGATATTATGGTCTTTAGTAATATATACCTCTGGACATTTTTAACTTTCTGGTGCCTCTTTGAATACTTTTTTTTCCCCTTTTTTACTGGAAGTTTTCATTCAGTTAAGTATTCCTTCTAATGATATTAGCATGCTTCGCTAGCAATTTGGCTTAGTTATGTAGTTATGGCATGGATGGTAAGCAAATTATTTCAAAGTGAGGACAGTGTTTTCTGCACCAATTATATGCTTACTAATCTTAGGAAGCAGAGGGAAAACTCCATGTTCACAATAGTGCAAACACTCAAAAACATAAATACTTGCTTTCATTCCATAGACAGCTGAAACAAATAGATACTTTTTAATATTGAGAAAAGTTTTCAAAAATATCAGGCATTCCTTCTAAGTGCCTGTAAAATCGACCACTAGGGAGAACACTAGGGTTGCTTTTCATTTCTTACAAGGTTGTATAAAACTGTTTGAATCTGAACCTCTTGAATTCAAAATATCCCCTATCGAGCTTAAAACAATAGTTTCAAACAACTGTTTCAATTGTTTGAGCTTTAAACAGCTCTGTTTTGAATCTGAAACACTTCCCAAATGGTTGAAACAGTTCATTTTAATGGAAAACAACTGTTTCAGACTTGACAGTCAAATTCATTTTGCACAACACTACTAACTAGCATTATGTTATCTGTATAGCATCACAGTTCTTTGCATTATACAAGAAGTTGGGTTTCTGCTGTGAAGAAGAATTTACAGTCTAAAATTCAGCATAGGTGAAGCAACATCAGACATGAGTATGTGGGCACAGCCACTTTGCTTGCAGTCCCAAAAGAAGGGTTTAATATTTCAGAGTGAGATGCTTTGTTCATGCGAATGTTGCTTTGCATAGACCTAGTTAATAGAAAGCAAGGAGTTCTTCATTGAAAGTCTTCCCTAATGCATGGTTGTGAGTGAAATTGAGAGTCAACACTTTCTCAAGACTGAGATGTCTCAGTCCTATCAATAACCAACAGTTGCCTAGCTTCAGGATAAAAAGTCTGTTAAATAATAAGAAAATAGGAGAAATAAATGCCCAAATTAAACTACAGTGGGTATAATGAGGGAAGTGCACCTCCATGTTGACAGGGAAACCAACTATTTTAGTAGCTTCTTCCTACTTCAAAATAAAGATTCTTATCTAGACATGTGGTCGCTAAGTGAAACATCACGTGACTGTGCCAGACTTACAACCTCACTTCCACTTCCATTGTTAAGCAAATCATGGTGGTCTTTAAGCGAGACATCATGTGACTATGACTTGGGATTTCACTTCCACGTTCTCCATTAATTGTCCTTGTTGAAAGCTGGTTGTGAAGCTCAGAAAAGGCGATCACATGACCATGGGATGCTGCAACAGTTGTAAATGTGTGTCAGTTGCGAAGGACCCAAATGGCAATCATGTGACCGCAGGACGCTTTGACAATCGTAAATGCAAGGCTTGGTCACAAAGCTTATTTTTTTTCAACCATCATAACTTTGAACAATTGCTAAACATGGTAGTCGGTAAGCGAGGACTACCTGTATTCAAGCCATGCTGAATCAAGTATCTTAGATATTTTGTCAAGGTCTTGCTAGTGAGTCTGGCATCACAGGCAGTTAGGGACAGGATTGGTCAAATTCTATTTTCTAAGGATACATCCTGAAATATAACTCCATATTACACTGATTTTGAATAATAATAGTAATAATAATAGTAATAATAATAATAATAATAATAATAAAAAATTAAAGTTGCATGCCCTTCCGGTTATCCTGAATTTCAAATATCCACAGAATATAAGCCAAAAAATATGTGAATTAGCTCCCTGCAGTCTTGTTAGTAAATAGTTGACCTTCTTAACTTCTCATGCATATATTGGTTGAATATATCATGGATATATGCTGAAAATAAAATCTCCTTTCAGCATTTTCCCCTTTTCACTACCCACTAACGTCCTTTGGTTGCTTTCCTGAAATTTTCTTATGATCACAGAGCCAGTGTGGATTAAAAACAAAAGATATTTTTAATTATTAGCAAATAATACCACAGATATTCTCATGGCTCTGGTTTGTTTCTTAGTTGCTGTGTTTTTTAACTACCTTTGAGGAGGTATTGTTTGGGTTATGTCCTTGAAGATTAAATGCCCCCCCCCCCCTCCATTTTTGCTAAGCTTTCTTTTCCCTTAAAATTAATGGAGCAGGAAACTTTCTGTTGGGTTCTTTTGGTATTTCCCTGGAAACTAAGCTGCTGTAGTTCAACTTTTGAAAGGGAAGAATTATTCACAAACCTGGGAATTTTTTGTTTGTTTTTTTTTAATCGTATTTGGCCTTCTTTCAAATTATAAACAGCTGAACTGATTTAAATAATTTTTTATTTTAAAAAACCCTTCACATCTGTGCTAACCAATTTGTATGCCAAATTTCAGCCCAGTGTGATTTGAAACGACTAATATATTAAATACCCAACCTAGGAACTAAAATGGAAATACTGAGAGACCCTTAACTGTAGTTGTCCCTTCATGCTGTGTTATTATAATGAACTCATTATAAGGATTCACATAATTAAAGATTGACTTAGCAGAAGTATAGTTTCAATTATTGATCCTTTGGGCTTATTTTCCCAAGCATGTACAGGAAATTTGCACGGATAACTCCAATTAGTAACAAGTGGCATTGAAGGAAATCAAATTCATGTAATTTGTGCTCAATGAATCCTTGCTTCCATGGTGTTAAGAACTGTTGTTGGAGATTCTGTTATGGTTAGGATAAAATATTATTGAATGAAACTGAACACAGAGTTCCCATGATATTCAGCAGGATCCAGTTCAATAGATTTGCAGTTTGTTGATAATGGCTAGGAGTGACTTTGAACTGCAGTCTTCAAGCTCATAAAGAGCCCTTTGCCATGTTGCCACCACGCTGTGTGCTTGCAAAATTATGTATGTGTGTGTTTCCAAAGAGAGAGAGAGTCTTTTCTGAAATTTGTGTTTGAAAGTGGAATAACTTTCAAGAAGGGCTAGTAAGCGCAAGTGTTAGAAGAACGCTCTTGGCTTGAGTTAATGCATTTTCTCAGAGAACACTCGGGGGGGCGGGGGACACACATTCTAAGAGTTCTCTCTCAACTCATGATGTTAATGCACCCAGAATCAGCTTTATTAGGCATATGCCCAAAGATTCAACTCCATCAGGAAGTGTGCTGCTAAGCTCCATAGCCTTCTTCCTGTTGCTGTCTTTAAGGGACTGTGTAGGAATGGGGGCAACAAACTCAGCATATTATATATGATTTGAGCTAAAAGGGTAAAATCAGGCAAGTAGGCAACAGTAGTAACCAGTAAAGACAAGGGAGCACAGTCATGGTCCAAAAGCCCTAAACTCTGGAGCTAGCCTGTAATGTGTGCCATGCGCATATGTTTTATTGTATTATCTGTGGGAGGGACGTCTGTTTATACGATGCTTTCTTGTACTGATTTATAGTACAATTGGATGACTTGTGCAGCTGATCAGTCTGCAGAGTCAAAGTCCCTACTCTCCCCGATTTAATATAGGTTTTTGTTTGTTTTTAAACTTGGATTGGATTGGACTGTCTTCCATAAAGGACTTCCCTTTGGCAGTTTTTCAAACAGATCTGTCCTCTCTAACGTAGGACATGGACATAGGGCTACTCTGAGCAAAAGAGCTTAACTTTAAAAAAATTGTACATAGACATGTAAACTGTAGTTAATGGCACATTTCACATCCTTATGTAGGAATTAACAGTAATTTCAGCAAGATTTTTTTTTCATTAAAGAGTTTTTGGTATCCACTTACAAAGAGTTGGCTTTGGCTAATTGAATGCTGACAGCTGATGCAAAGAATTTCAAGTAATATTTTGAGCAGTAGAGTATTTGGAGCAAAAGCCACTTAATGTATGATATAACCAAGGCAAGTGTAACAGCCTTCTTTAAACAGGTGCCTTCCAGATGTATTCAACTTCAATTTCTAGAATTCCCACCAGCAAGTTCACGACGCTGGCTGGAAATTCTGGGAATTGATGTTCACCATATCTGAAAAACATCCATTTAAGGACGACCACATTATAGGTTAAATATATTTGCACTTGTAAGTTGTAACCATCCAAACCTGAAATATCATTATTCAGCTTGACCAGTGTTAAAATGTAAATTATATAAAATAGCCATCTGACATACAACAAAACAGCTCAAAAACTGTTAATGTTCCGAAACAGATAATATGCTTCCTGATTTATCTTGCTTTCCAGCAAGTAATTCCAAAAATTAATAAATAGCATCCACTTATCCTTTATTAATACTACATCCTTTCTGTATTTATAACTGGGTCAACATAATGAATTCCACAACAATTCATCTTCTGTGTAGAAAGAAGAAGAAATGTATGGGCAGATTTCCCCCCCATTTGAGATTATTTCCATTCTTGTCACAGACGAAAAATTCATAATAATTTCCATGTCTGACTTTTTTTTTTACATAATCTTTCAAATAATCAAGTAAGATTACTTCCAGTTATAGGAGTAAGTTTATATTGTCATGATTTGGATATAGGTTATAGCAGATGTGAGTTCTACAAAAAAGCTGAATTTAACATTTCAACTATCATTTCCAAAGTGTTTTATCTGGTACTTATCCATCCATCCCAGTTAACATGGCAAGCTAGATCCCTGCCTATCCAACCCAGTCCTGTGCTTATTTTACGAAATAAATGTACCTCCTCTGGCTGTAATTCTTTAAAATTCATCTCTTTAAAAAAATTGCATAAATGCATATATCCAAAACAATAAGTATTCATGCCTTCTTTGTTTATAATCAAGACTGAAGTTCAACTAAAGGCTGCATTGAGACATTCGTTCTGTACAATTGAGGAAATACATGAGAAAAGAGAGATGCATTTTCAAAAAGCAAAGCTGGTAGCTGCAATTACATCATTAATGCCCTACCTCTTTTTTACTTATACTATATCTGCAGAACATGTAGTGGAAAACTGTAAATTGTAAACTCCAGATTAGTACTTGTTTGTTAAAAACAATTATCTGGTCTCTAAAAAAAAAAATCCTCCCAATAACCATCACCCATCAAACTTGTCAAGCATGGAAAAACTCACACTTAGCATACACCCTGTTCAGCGTGCCTCTGCATGTCTATACCATTTGTAAGGACTTTTGGAACAAAGCAAAGATGTTCTTCAAGCAGATTCAAATGATGGGCATGCAAAAGAGTTTCCATTAGATCTCATGGCATGCATAACAGTAATCTTATTTAACTAAAAGTTTATTGATCTCCAAGGAAAGCATTTTGGCAATCAGCTGAACTTTTTTGTGGATGAACTAGCCTTCAGAGTTTTTTAAAAGGGCTTTGGATACTTGTTAGGTAAACTTATTGACCGGCATTAAGCTTTAAATTAGCATGCATTCTATATTATTGTGGTTGAGGGAATACATTTTATGTATTTAAACAAACAAACAAACAAACTGGCCATATTAAGCATAAATCTGAAGCTACTTAAGGCCGTCCTATACAGATCAGTCCCATTGCACTGAGATTTAGGTGAAAGAGTGAGATATAATTATAGTTCTGATTTAGTGGTATTGAGTTTGCAGGCAGGAACGGAAGGAACCGATTATTCCTTTGGCATTCTTGATTTTACTACCTCGACTTACAGTAATCCAACTCAGTACACTAATGAAACTGTATTCGTGGCTTATAAGGGCAAATGTTGGTCTGACTTCAGTCCTTACTGAAAACATTTCCCCAATCTTCTTAAAATACTGCACTCATGTTAGAATTTTATAGCCATGTAGGTTACCAGCCCTTAATTCTCTGTATTTCCTACATTTTTGCCGTATTGGGGATTAATGGGGAAGGCAAACATTAGAGCAAGCAGGCATCAGCAAATGCAAGATCATAATTAGTTTAGCTGACGAGGGCCTCTGATAGCGCTTGCATCTGGATGGAAAAATTACCCTATAGGGAACTGGCTGATCACCAGGTCTTTTTAGTGATACATTGCGAAACACCCGATGAATCAAATGCCCTTTCCATGCCAAGAAAGTGTTCCATGCTCCAAGCCAAAATTATGTCTGCAAAAAGCTTTCCATTTGCAATGTATCAGAGTACAATTATAACCATTGTACTTTCTTGGCACCAGCATTCCTTCCCTACAGTATGGAGTAAAATTAGACGAATTGCTTAAATTTGAAGAAACTTTGAAATTTTGATTTATGGGGTTAGTAATTTTTTAATTTAGAACAAAATCAATTTAAGCTTTTTACTGAAATGGCTAGCCCTCCACAGTTGTGCAAAATGAAGAACTTTTAATAAATGTTTATATTAAAAAAAAAATGTTGAAAAATTTTGCTTTTTTTTTTTTTTTAAAAAAAAGGGAGAAATAGCCATGACATAGTTATTAGCAGTTATGTTCACAAAATCAGCCTGTTAAGCTTTATTTTACTTAATTTTTCTTCTGGGAAGCTTTCACTAAAAAGTAGAGTTGAACAGTACCTGTATACTGTGGAAGAAATTTAACCAATCTCCCTTTTCAGCAGTTTCCAATGCTGAAAAAGATGAAGGATTAAGAAAGCTGTGGAATTCAGTCAGCCCCCCATTTATGTTCATTTTGCATTCCAAAAAGTACGCTTTACATCATCTGCTGATGAGACAACATCACATGGTTTTATCACCAATTTGAAAGTAGAGCTTTATACACACCTTTATAGTACTGAATTTGAGTCATGCTCTCAGTGGGCTTTGGGAAATAAAAAACAGCATATGTGATTTTTATAATTATGTTAGCCTGTAATTCAACACTTTGCATCTTGTTAAAGAAGTAGAAGGAGTTTATAAGAACTGAAATAAGTCTACATGCAAACTGAAATTAATTGGAAAGATTTTTATTTGTTTTTTAGGTGTGTTGTTAATTTTAAAATAACTAAGATCTAGAAAAAATATCTAAGAGCAACTGTCAAAAGAACCTTGAAATTCAGAGCAAGTAATCTGGTCATTAAAAGGCACACATTCCGAAGTTCACCGAGTTAAAACTTTGCAGGAAGAGAAAAGCATTTGAGTTTTGCACACTTTATCCATCACTGCAGGGTAAATTGTCAGGAAAGTCAGCATTATGGGCAATGTGATTTTATACTACCAAGCTAAAGACAAAACTCTAGTGTAGATTTGTTGTATCTACAGATCATGTGACTAACCTTTGACTTTTTTCTTTTTCTTTCTTTCTTTTTTCCGTCCCCGATTTTAGAGACGTAGAGGCTCGGGTGTTTTTTGTGCCAATTGCCTGACCACAAAGACCTCACTCTGGCGAAAGAACGCAAATGGAGGATATGTCTGCAATGCGTGTGGTCTCTACCAGAAGCTTCACTCGGTAGGAAGAACTTAGTTGTTTTATATTGGGAAGGTTTTCAGCAACTCAGCTGAAGTTGGGCAGCTGTGGTTAATTTCCTAACTGCACATTTTCTTCAGTGTGGTCACTCTAGAATCAGATGTGATTCATTATGGAAGATGCTGATATGCTATAGAGGGGAGTCGATGTTGGAGATGCCCAATGAGGCATTCATTTATTTTGATACAAAACAAAGAATAAATATGGAGCTATTTCCTTCTTTCACACAAGTACACAGAATTATGTTGTAAAAGAACATTTCAAGATTCCTTACTTTTAATCGTGCTGGAGAAGCTGCTAGTGCAGCTTGGGCTTTGCAGTGAAGCATGTGACAAGTTCAGTTCCTGATGTCTCCAGGTTGGTTTGAAAACCTAGAAGTACACAACCAGTCACATAGACAATACTAAACTTAAAAGGAAAAATCATCTAACTCTAATGCAAGACAACTCCCTTTGTCTCTAATGAAAAGGAGTCATATAAGGAAAAATAAAGGTGCATGTTTTGAGGACTAATAATTTTCTCCCTCTTCCCCCAGAATATTCCTAAGTCCTGCTAGGCTGCCTTATCATGGTGGGTGGGTGGGATGTTTCTGGGAGAGCTGTGTGAAGGATGTCGGGAGTGTATGCCAAGGTTGTATACTCTCAGTAGAGTCACCCAAGGTGTAAAGGTAATCCCAGATCTTCCTGAACAGAATCTATCTATGCAGTCGCTAAGAGTAACACTGACTAGAAGACACTTAATCAATCAATCAATCAATCCCCCAGGGTAGTCTGAAAGAGGAGGAGTAACACTATATTTCAGAATAGCGGAAAAAGATCCAAGATGGCGACCGCCAGCAAACGCCAGGCGCGGACGCTGCATTAGGGGGAAGATTGTGAGATTACTCCCCTCCCGGGATTCTTTCCATCTCCTAGGGCTGAATTGGGTGTGGGGGGAGACCTGGGAGGGGCTTTTCCTCAGATGGGTCCCCCAGGCGCAAGCCCTGGGATGGGTAGCGGAGCGCGGCAGAGAGCAAGCGCGGTGGAGAGCGGCAACACCGGGCAAGCAACGGGCGACAGACCTGGCTATCTCCAGTGTGGTGTTGGTGTGGGGTGACTGGCCCTATCGATCCCTAGAGCAGAGTGGGGTCGATGCGGCGGGCCCTGGGACGCGCCAGTGGGGCATGGCAGGCCCATTGAGTTCTGGAGCGACGCGGAGAGTTTGGCCGGGCGGCGACCAGCGGCAAGCCTTTAGACTATCTGCCCCCTGTGGGGCGCAGCGAGTGGCAGGGAGCCTAGATGAACCACAGTGCAGCGTGGCAAGCTCCAGTAACCAACGGCAGAATACGACAAACTCTGGCGGGGCCCAATACGGCATCCCCAATCCCAAGCCTAGCGGGCCCAACGACCCAGCGGACTCCAGGCCAAGTAAGATCAGTAGCCCCCAACGAGCCTCGGACAGTGCGGCGAATTCCAGCAAGCCCCGTTGCAAGGCGGCTGCCCAACTGTGGAGGAAGATCCCTCGGTTGGAGGAACAGTGGGGCAGCAGGGGGGGGTGCCAGGCGGCATCCCAATTGTCCTTGTTTTAAGAAGGGTGAATTGGGGCTCCAGGATCTAGCCACCCCTACTCAACCCCGCCCAGTGCCAGTGCAGAGCTGTGGGATCCCTCCAGTGGGTATTTGGGACTCCCTCCTGGTAGTGAGAGTCTGGGGGGGACTCTAGGAGCGTATGGGGATGTGAGGCTCCACCAACTGGGTGAGAGCCAGGAGGTGTGAGTGTGTGTATGGGATGCCCGCCCTGCTGACTAGTGAGAGAGGTCGTGCAGGGGGGGCAGAGTGTGATTGTGGTGTGAGGTTGGTGGGGGGTGGGTCTCAGCCTGCGCCGAGAGCGTGAGCTGGTGCGTGGGTGAGATCTCCCCTCACGTGGGAGTGACTGGTTCTGAATTTAGATGTGTGATTGGATGGAGGGATCTCTGCCCCAGATTGGGAACTCCGAGGGCCTGGGATTGGAGGTACTTGGGCCTGGTACCCCCGGGGATGATGGGGGGGGCTACAGTATCGTGGTGATGGGTAGGGGACGTTATGGCGGGAGCAGGGGGGCGGGCCATCTTCGGGGAAGACACCCCCGGTGTGTGTTACCGGTGGCGTGTTTGGCCCTCCTTGCTCACTCCCAGGTCCTGGCCAGCAGGTTCATAGGGGCCCTGGCCTCCGGCTGCTGCTGCTTAATGCCAGGTCAGTTAAAAACAAGGCCCCCATCACAGGTGACTTGATCACTGAGGAGGGGGCAGACCTGGCATGTATTACCGAGACCTGGCTGGGGCCTGAGGGGGGGTGCCCCTCTCAGAAATGTGCCCAGCTGGGTTTACAATATGGCACCAGCCGAGATACCAGGGCAGGGGAGGAGGGGTGGCTGTCGTCATCCGAGACTCTCTAGTGGCCTTCAGGGGCATTGGTCCACAAGTGTCTGGCTGTGAGACACTGTTTCTTAGGTTGGGTGCCCGCGAACAGTTGGGAGTGCTGCTACTGTACCAGCCTCCCTGCTGCGTGGCACCCTCCCTGCCTGAGCTGCTGGAGGCCGTCTCGGGGCTGGCGGTGGAGTTCCCCAGGCTTATGGTTCTGGGGGACTTCAACCTGCCATCCCTGGGACGGTCCTCAGAGGCAGCTCGGGAGTTCATGGCTACCATGGCAGCCATGGGCCTGTCTCAAATTGTGCAGGACCCAACCCGAGATAGTGGCCACATGCCAGATTTAGTTTTCTTGTCTGAGCAATGGCAAAGTGATCTGAGGGGAGATGTACAGCTTTCCCCGGTGTCATGGTCAGATCACATCCTGGTGACCCTGAGTTTCTCCTATGCCACCCCCCTCCACAGGGAGGCTGGACCCATGCGATTGGTCCGCCCCCGGCGCCTGATGGACCTGTCAGGGTTTCGGAGAGAGCTGGGGGATATTCCCGTGAACCTGCTGCACGGTCCAGTGGAGGCCCTGGCTGCTGCCTGGAATAGAGAATTGGCCGGGGCCTTGGATAGGATCGTGCCTTTGCGGCCTCTCTTGCCACGTCGGCCTCGACACTCCCCGTGGTTTACAGAGGAGCTGAGGGTGCTGAAGAGGGATAAGAGACCCCTAGAGCGCTGCTGGAGGAAGACACGGACTGAATCCGACCGAACACATGTTAAAGCCACTATTAAGGCCTACAGTGTGGCTATAAGGGCGGTGAAGTGGCAATACTTCTTCGCCCTTATTGCGTCGGCAGAGTGCCGCCCAGTGGCCCTGTTTGGGATCACCAGGTCCCTCCTTAGTAAGGGGGATCTGGTGGTTCATTTGCAGGGCCGCACGGAGGAATTTGCAGAGCACCTGCAGGATAAAATCGCTCGGATTCATTCCAAGTTGGACTCCGAGCATGGTGCAGGGTCTGGGGAGATACCAGGGGATCGTTCTTGCCTAGTTATCTGGGAACGGTTTGATCCTGTGGTTCCTGAGGAAGTGGACAGGATTCTCTGGACTGTGAGGGCCACCACTTGTCATCTGGACCCATGCCCCTCCTGGCTGGTGAAAGCAGCTCGGGAGGTGACATGTGATTGGATCCAGGCGATGGTTAATGCATCCTTGCAGGAGGGAGTGTTTCTGGCACCCTTTAAAGAGGCGTTGGTGCAGCCCCTCCTCAAGAAGCCCTCCCTGGATCCTACTGTACTGGACAACTTTCGTCCAGTCTCCCACCTCCCCTTTTTGGGGAAGGTGGTTGAGAAAGTGGTGGCTTCGCAGCTCCAAAGGGTCCTGGAGGAAACGGATTATCTGGACCCCTATCAGTCAGGTTTCAGGCCCAGCTATGGAACGGAAACGGCATTGGTCGCACTTATGGATGATCTCTGGCGGGAGCGGGATGGTGGAAGTGCGACCATCCTTGCTCTCCTTGATCTCTCGGTGGCGTTCGATACCGTCAACCACGGTATCCTATTGGGACGGCTCAGGGATATGGGGGTGGGCGGCACAGTTTTGTGCTGGCTCATCTCCTTTCTCTGAGGCCGATCCCAGTCGGTGGTGATAGGGAGCGAGAGGTCCCATCCTCAGCCCTCCATTGTGGGATGCCACAGGGTTCAGTTCTCTCTCCCCTCCTTTTCAACATCTATATGAAACCGCTGGGTGAGATCATCCGCCATCATGGGATGAGGTATCATCAGTATGCTGATGATACTCAACTATATATCTCCATCCCTGGTGAGGTAAGTGATGCCGTGACCACCCTTTCTTGGTGCCTGGAGGCTGTGAGGGTCTGGATGGGGAACAACAGGCTCCGGCTGAACCCTGGCAAGACGGACTGGCTGTGGGTTAATGGCTCCTCTGTATCCGGGACATTGTCATTGTTGGTTCTGGATGGGGTGGCACTGCCTCAGACAGACCCAGTGTGTAATTTGGGGGTCCTCCTGGACTCACAGCTCCTGCTCGAAGAGCAGGTGGCAGCCGTGGCCAGGAGGGCTTTTGCACAGCTTCGGGTTGTGCACCAGTTACGCCCTTTCCTCGATCGGGATGCCCTGCGTACAGTCACTCATGCCCTTGTTATCTCCCAGATAGACTACTGCAATGCGCTCTACATGGGGCTACCCTTGAAGAGTATCTGGAAGCTTCAGCTGGTCCGGAATGCGGCCGCGCGAGCAATTTTTGGGGCCCAAAGAAGGACCCATATGACACCTTTGCTCCGTGAGCTGCATTGGGTACCGGTTTGCTTCCGGGTCCAATTCAAGGTGTTGGTTATTACCTTTAAAGCCCTACATGGCATGGGGCCAGGTTACCTGAAGGACCGCCTCGCCCCCACGATTTCAACCCGTCCCACCCGATCTCACAGAGAGGGCATGCTCCGGATCCCCGCGGTAAAAGAACTTCGACTAGCGGGGTCCAGAAGGCGGGCCTTCTCTGCTGTAGCCCCCGCCCTTTGGAACATCTTGCCCCCGGGGGTGAGACAGGCCCCCTCACTCCAGGCCTTTCGGAGGGTTTTGAAGACCTGGCTCTGCCATCTGGCCTGGGGCGGGGAGGGAGGATACCAGAAATGGGGTTGGCTGGCCCCTTAGCGGCCTGGTGTGGCCCTATTGGCCTCTTGGAGTTTTTAGCTTTTTATCTCTATCTTATTTTTGTAAATTTTTAGTTTTTATAACTTTCAAACCTTTTATAATTTAATTATGTATTTTGATTTTAGTGGTTGTAAGCCGCCCAGAGTCCCCCGTTGCAGGGGAGATGGGCGGGGACAAATCAGATAGATAGATAGATAGATAGATAGATAGATAGATAGATAGATAGATAGATAGATATTGACCAGCTTTTTCCCATGGTTTTCCTAAGCAATTTATGCATCCTGGGGATAGACTATATAAATAGTTATTTCCAGGATGATCATGAATTATGTAAAATGTGATCATGTTAAAACAAGGTATATCTTTCAGTGGATGTCACTGCCTGCTTTTTGGTTGAACTTCTAAATAGTACCAAGATTTCTTTGCAAGATTTCCTTTCCTGTTAGCCCTAGGTTTATTCTCATGATACTGCTCTGCAAATTTAGACAATCCGTGCTGATCTTCAACTTATTTCAACCTATTTTTGCAGCCGTGTGTTGAATAAGCCTACCTGAGTTTGGTTGCTGCAGATGGCATACACATAATTATGTTAATGAAGCACAGCCCTGGGTTAAAATCAGAAATGCAGGAAATGCCACGGGAGTATCATAAGAATGCTTCAGGAAGTTTTCTTTTTCTGATATGGACTGATTGGATTCTTGTCTAGATGATATGGTTGAACTCACAGGAATCTTCAGCTATTGGCTGCAGCAGGCTAAGGGGCTAGAGATTCTCTACTCATGGCCTAAACCAGTGTTTCTCAACTTTGGCAACTTTAAGATGCATGGAATTTATGCTGGCTGGGGAATTCTGAGAGTTGAAGTCCATGCATCTTAAAGTTGCCAAAGTTGAGAAACACTGGCCTAAGCTAATCTATGGATCAACATTTAGTTTTTTACTAGCTTTCACACTTTGTGAAGGTTCCATTCATATATTTTTAAAAGATCTTGGCTTTTTTCAGTTGTGATATTGTGTCAGATATTAGCTATAATAGGAAATTATGTCTAATTAACCCCAAATAAGTTGGATTGCAACATGTGAAGAGGAGAACGGGGCCATATAAAACAAAGATAAGGGAACACAGCTCATTTATATTTTGGTTTAGTATAAATATTTGCCTTTTTGTTTGTTTGAACTGGGCCAGAACATGCAAATGTGGATGACATAGTGCAATGAAGTTTTACATGTCAATTGAAGACTATTTTAAAAAAAATGCTTTTAAGATTGCACAATTTTTTGCTCTGGTAAAAAATATAGAATTACTAATACCTACTAGAATAATTTTCTTTGGCATGGGCCTCTGTTGGGGGAGGCAAGAGAAACAAATGACAACATTATCACCCAAACACTGTGATTTACATACTTATGTCAAATGTCATAACACATGTGGCGTTTGTGTGATGACATCATCACTCATGTGTCATTATTTTGGCATCATTGCAGTTTGCTGTGGATGGCACCTAGGGATTTTAAAAAGCTGGTTTAAAAAAGAACCAATCCTTGATACCAATGCTAATTGTTAATAAGTTGTAACTATATTTATTTTTGTTAGCCTAGAGCTAAGATAACACCATTTTAAGCAATGGTGTTGGAACAAGCTACTGAGCTTCCAATTGATGTACACAAATGTTAATGAGTTTAATTTAACTTTACCCAAGCAAAGGGCAAAGGTATAATTAAACATTAAGCTTGCTAGAGAGTTAGCAATAGAAGAAAAATCTATGTAACTAAATGTAGTTACCTAGAGGTTTCTTCATTAAAAAAAAAAATATTGGAAGCTGTTTTGCTGAAGGTCATATAACATAGGAAAATCCTGTCTCAATAATATCAAGAACTGATATCCAGTTAATTACTTTATACCCCAGTAAATAGGGACAGACCCCACTTTCAGAAAAAGGATACAAATTAAAGGTTCACTTCCTTCTGTCCATTGACATGGTTTTGCCTAATGCAATGGATTCCCCCATCCCCACTGAGCATCCTTCAGGTCTCCTCCAAATCTGTTCTGCAATGTGTGTAGGCAGGTTTTGGAACTGATTTTGGAGTCATGGCTGGGGTTCCAGGGAAAAATGAGAACAGCAAATCCCTGCTGTAGAAACAGAAACAAACTTTAGCAACGTTGGAAGCATCCCTTATTCATATTCATGGATTTTAAACCTGAATATTAATATGAATATTACCGCATCACCACCTTTTTTTGCCTAGAGAGAATCAAACAAACAATACTTTTCATAAGAAGCATATGTTTACCTCTTTTTCTGGAGCTTTCAACGTGTTGGGTTCCATAGCAGTTGACACTGGTCAAACCACTCTTAGCACAAGATGTTTCTGTTGGGGGGGGGGGGGGGACTACTGAGGCTGCTGAGGATCCCAGAGGCAGGATGGTGATGTCATGATGTCACTGGAGAGACCAGGGTAGGATTTTCAGACTCTTTTTCTATGGGTTGGATACTTTAAACCATAATACCTGCATTAAATCTGTCCAAGATTTATTTTTTATTTATGTATTTAGTTCCCAGGCAAAATTAGTGAGCCAGAGATTAAGGAAGAGGAAAGAAGAGAAATGCCTGAGTTTTCAGGGTTATTTTTCTTTGTAGGTTTTCACAACTCTAATGTGAAGTGGTACAGTCCACCATGCCATTTCGCTCCCACTTATTTTGCTGTTTTTGATGCCAAGCCTCATTCCATTGAGTGCATATTTCCTTATTCCTGTAATTCCACTTCTGGAAGATTTACACTTCTGGTAATTGATGATTATCAACCATCCTTCCACCCAATAAGAGAGCCGATTCTCATTAATGTGATGCTGACAGATATCCATACCCAAGGAAAAAGTGGAAGGGTCCCCTTTCTGGGAGCATTTCTGTTAATGGACATCTCAAAGTCCAACTCACCTCCTTGAAGTTTGAGACTGTTGTCCTTGGTATATTTTCTTCATCATGGTCTCAGTGTGTTACACGTAGAGAGAGCCATGGATCAGCTTTTAACTGAAATAGTTAGCTTTATCAGGAGGCAGACCTCTACTGCACGTGCACTGGAGCATAGTTCCCTCAGTCTCTTTTCAGTGGTCACAGAAGCAGTACTGAAGAACTCTTCCCAATACTTTAGCTCTTTACCAACACATTTTTAGCAAGGATTGGATTCATATTTATGATTGTTCTAAATGCTTGAACATCTCTTTTCTCCTACCTGAGAGCCCACAGGCTCAGAGGCTCCATTCTGCTAGCAATAGTAAATCCTTACCAGTGGTTTTGCCTTATTTGTCTTGGTGGAACTACCAGCACTGCCAGAAGTGTACAAAGCAGGCTAAGCAAAATTGTTCTTTCACACTTAGGACTTTCCTAAAGAAAAGTTTTCTTCCAGTTTCATCCCTGACAGATTTTGGAACCATTCTGCTACATCCTGAGTTCTTTGGGTACCTTCTTTTGGCTTTTTCAATCCTCCCATCCCCAAGGGGTGGTCTTCTTTATCCAGAGAAGGACAGCCCCTGCAGCCTTTGCTACATCTTGGATATTTGGGACCCCAGCTCCATCATTTGTTAAAGTTCCAGATGGTCATATACCTTTTCTTTTTGAATCCATATCCCTCAATTTAAAATATGCTTCCATTCATATTGTGATCCAATCCCATGGAATGTCCTGAAATTGAATGGAGTGACCATTCAGTCTGTGGTCATCCCCTTCAGTTTAATTATGGCAACAAGAAACTTTGCAAAATGTTTGGTTGCATCATGTCCAGATTTCAGAAGTTCTTGATCTTCTTGTAGACAGACTGGCTTACAGTTGCCCACTCTCAACAGTCCCATCTCACTAATCCTCTCCTTTATGGAAAACTTGGTCCTTTGTGTCAATTTGCAGAAGTCTCATTTCCACAGAATCAGATTTTTCCAGTTCACCTTCTATCCTTCCCTACTCCCCATAGTACTCTGTAGGACTTCCAGTCTTTTCTGAGTTTTATAATAGCAACAAAATAATAGCTTTGTTCACTAAACTTCAGATGCATCTTCTGCAGGACTGGGTCCTGAGTGTTTACCTATCACTTTCTGTAAACATACTATCTTGGTGCCTGTGCCAGGCAGGATGTTTCCTATAGCCAAATAGTCCTTGGAGTTGTTGCTATACTAATGATGACACCTTCCTTCCTCTAATGGGGAAATTTGCTACTCCCCCCTGTGTGTCATGCACAGACACCATGGTAAACAAAAACAAGAGAACAGGACGTTTATTGTGACTTTGCTTCTTTGAGTGATCGCTTGTGCATTTATAGAAGCCACCTTCCTTTCCCTCTCAGACTGCCAGTGCATGTTGTATTATAGAAATTTAACTCTTGCAGATGCATTTAAAAGGTACTAGACAGAATCACACCCAACTGAATGGGCAGCAGGGTTCTGCTTCCTTTCTGTAAGAATTGGTTCCTAGACTGATAAGAGATTCAAGAGAATGTTATATAAACAGCCAGTTGTAAACTTCTTAGTGAAAAAAACTGGCTTCACAGAAGTTCATCAGAAGGCTATTAGAAAAAGAATCAGAAAGTCTCTGCTGTAATGTAGAAAGGGTTATATTGGTTCTAAACTGAAAACAGTTCAGTCACTGGAATTCTTGCAACCCTATCTCATTTATCAATAAATCCTGCAAAAGAGAACTCTCTGAGAATCATGCCTGGGAAAGAATTGATTTTGGTATAGGCTGTTGCCAAAGAACCTGATAACTTCACAACTATCTATCCCAATAAAGAAGATTCCCATGTTGGGCTCTGCACAGATGATTACTTCTTATTACACATCTAAATCATAAGGATTTTTTTTCTGATTGACAGTTGTAATTGAATAAAGCTTAACAAGCAGAGATAGGCGATTAAGGGTGCAAATGAATTATCTTAGAAATTAAATTGATGAAGGCAGAAGTGGATAAAGGAGCCAGATCAGGAGATAAAAGAATAGCTCTGTAAAGTGGGTTTTATTTGCATATTAGCATATTTGTTGTTACATAATTCATTGATCACATTCTTAGTCCCTTTGTACATTGATCTTCAAGTAATTCATGCTCTGAAAATTGTTATAAATAAATATGATAGAGGGGAGATATAAAGAAGGACAAAGAAATTTAGTTCAGACCTAATTGAGGAAACTGGTTTATCAATTTGAAAGTGAGGTGGATGTCTATACACGTTTTTTCCTCTCTCCTTCCTTCTTTCTCATACATTTCCCTTCATCACAACTTTGATGGTTTCATAAAACAGCTTCATGTGACATCCAATCTGTGAAACTATGGTTTAGACTTCCATGAAACAGGCTTGAAATCAGTATGAAAGTGATTGTGAATTTTACATTCTAAGGACACTATTGATGGTGCCTTGTCACTTTCAAGGTTGTTGGGAATGACATTCACTGTGATGCCAACTAAAGTGATTCAAAAACACAACACATGACATGTTTTAATTATTCAAAATTAAGGAGTCAGCTTCCTGTGCTTCGCTGCCCTTGCATCTTTCTTCCAAGTCAAGCCTTTCTTAAAACAGTTCCCCTGAATGGCTTGATTGGACTGAACTGAACTCTTAAGTATATCCGGGGATTTGCATGAACAGTTTTGCAAAGCTTTGCTTAGCATTGCTCTTTTATTTATGATGTTATTGTGTTTTATATGCAGACTCCCAGGCCTTTAAACATCATTAAGCAGAACAACGGTGAGCAGATCATTAGGAGACGGACAAGAAAACGCCTTAACCCAGAGGCACTTCAGGCTGAGCAGCTAAACAAACAACAGAGAGGGAACAGCGAGGAACAAGTCAACGGCAGCCCATTAGATAGGAGGTCAGAGGATCATTTAACAGAAGGTCATCAGAGAGAAATCCAGCTTCCCAGCCTAAGTAAATATGAAGCCCAGGGTTCATTGACTAAAAGCCATTCTGCTCCTCAGTCAGTATTGGTCAGCCAATCTCTGGATATTCATAAAAGGATGCAACCTTTGCACATTCAGATAAAAAGTCCTCAGGAAAGTTCTGGAGACCCAGGCAATAGTTCCTCTATATCAGAAGGAAAAGGAAGCTCAGAGAGAGGCAGTCCAATAGAGAAATACATGAGACCTGCTAAACACCTAAACTACTCACCACCTGGAAGTCCTATTGAAAAGTACCAGTACCCGCTTTTTGGACTTCCCTTTGTACACAATGAGTTTCAAAGTGAAGCTGATTGGCTGAGATTCTGGAGTAAATATAAGCTGTCCGTTCCTGGGAATCCACACTACTTGAGTCATGTGCCTGGCCTACCAAACCCTTGCCAAAACTATGTGCCTTATCCCACCTTTAATCTGCCTCCTCATTTTTCAGCTGTTGGATCTGACAATGACATTCCTCTAGATTTGGCGATAAAACATTCCAGACCTGGGCCAACTGCAAACGGTGCCTCCAAGGAGAAAGCTAAGACACCGTCACATGTAAAAAATGAAGGTCCCTTGAATGTAGTTAAAACCGAGAAAGTTGACCGAAGTACTCAAGATGATCTATCAACCAAGTGTGTGCACTGTGGCATTGTCTTTCTGGATGAAGTGATGTATGCCTTGCATATGAGTTGCCATGGTGACAGTGGACCTTTTCAATGCAGCATATGCCAATATTTTTGCACGGACAAGTATGACTTCACCACTCACATCCAGAGGGGCCTACATAAGAACAATGCACAAGCTGAAACGAATGGCAAATCGAAAGAGTAAAATTAAATAAAATAAATAAAATAAAAACCTTAGCACTTAGCACAATTAAACAGAAATAGGTTTCCTTGATGGGAATTCAATAGCTTGTAATGTCTTCTTAAGCACTTCATATAGCAAGCATGCCTTATCCAATATACAATCTTTTATTCTTCCCTCCTTTTCCTTCATACAAGCAAACAAAAAGTTCTTAAGAAAGACAATTTAAAAAAAAGGATGGCAGCTGGAATGGGGGAGGGGTAAGGAATCAATCACTCGGGACCCGTCCTGCAAAAAAAAAAAGAAAGAAAGAAAGAAAAAGAAAAAATCTATACAAAAGACACTATATCAGGGAAGGTCTCTTTGCAAAACTTAACCAGGCAAATAATGCTTTTGTTCTTGTACAAGAAACATAGCTGGCTAGAATGCAAAGATGTATAATGCTGAAGCAGGTGTACAGTACACATATGCACATTGTATAGTGAAATGGACTTGTTAAATAAACTGATGTCCAGAAATCTAGTAGTATTTTTTTTCTCCATTTGGGTTCACTTTGGCCTTACTAGAACGTCCTCCAGCAGCAGCATTTCTACAATATGGAGGCAGTAAGGCTTTTTTTGGTATGTTTTTCTGTTACTTTGTTTTGTCTTCTGGTTGTCTCTTGTGCTAAGCCAGTGGGTAGCTGCTGTTGGATCCCTACAACAGGGCTCCTCAGTCTTTTTGAGGTCTAGAGCAGCAGGAACACTCCGTATGCAATAGCTTGCAGACCAGGAACATTCATTGTCAGCATTCTCGGCCACAGCTGTTCCTCCCCTCTCACTCTGAAATCAAGTAAATAATAAATTCTCAGGAAAGATGGAAGTAAAATGACTGGAGTCTCAGAATATGATCTTTTATGCAGAGAAGACCTTCTTTCCAGGCTGCTTCATAAATTTTAAAGGTGGCGAGAAAGCCCTTAAAAAGAGAGATTCACTGAAAAATAGATCCGGGGATTGCAAACTACGTCTCAGGAGATTGTGGATGTAACATGCTTTGGCCAAAATGTAGGAAAAGTGCTCTGTTTTCTGACTTCTCTCTTATATGAAAGCTACTTTATGGACTTGATATTCATAGTATTAATGTTTGACTAACTGTTCTCTCAATTTTGCTTCAGGTAGAGCGTGGGACTGACTTTTCCCCAAAGTCCTTAGGTTGTTTATATGCAGTGGTCAATTGCTTCACCAGACTTAACTCCAGCTTTTGGTAGTGTTTGCCTTCATGGCCAATCTTATTTTTAATATTTTTCAGAGGAAGATAATAATGATGATAATAATAAACCTTTTGTAAAAATTGTTCCATGAAGGGAAAGCGCCTCAGCATAACTGCTCAGGGAAATAGGGCTAAATAACTAAATATTCAGTCAATAGTTCAAGGTGCTGTTAGACAAATCTTCACAGACGTTGCAAGAATCTACAAAGGATGGACTTCAATTCAGTTTCATTATCTTGGCCCAGGCAGTTGTCTTGTTGTTGTTGTTATTCTTATTTTCTCAAAGGGATATACAAGAGATATTACAAGCTACTGGATGTACTGTCAGATTAACTTATTTCATTTAAGAAGTTGGGAGAACAAATAGGAAAAAAAAAACTTATTTTTCTAGTAAATATTAATGTATTACATTTCAAATAATGGTGCCTGACATATTGAATAATTATTTTCTACAGTGTACGTATGCAACAAAGATATTCCATCATGCATAAGATTCAGCGCTGGCTCAGCCTCGCTCTGTTTACATTTGCAAATGTAGCAAACAAGGTAATGAAGCAACTTTCTATTGCAGTAGGTATCTTTGATTTGTGCGCGTGTGTGTGTGCATTAAAATTGTAAACGGTAACATGAAATGAATGGACTTTGTTGATAATAATGATATTGGGGGAGAAGAAGAAGACGACGACGAAGACGAAGAAGGAAATGAAAATATTTTTATGCCTACTTAGGAGGAAGAAAAAGAGTAGCACTATTCATTCCAAGTACTTTTTGTATTCTTAAGCTCTTAACTCACATTGTTATGCTTAAAATGATAAACATATATCCTCTTTTTATTGCTTTGTCTATGTTTCAGCTGAAACATTTCAGAGATTATGTCAAGAGGTGCCGTCTGACTCCTTGGCACACCAGTTTTTAATTGCATTCTGTACTAGCATTGCACTCCATTTTTACCATATTACACAGTCGCTTCATGTTTTCTTGTTTTGTTTTGTCGCGCTGGGGCTTTATTTTTGCATTGCACGGTCTTAGTCTCTTAAGGTTGTGGAGTACAATTGATTCCTAAATGTCACTGCGAATGAAGATTAAAATGTCTGTCTGATATTCCATTGTTCTTTCCCACCCCTCTCTTTATTTTCTGAAAGTCTTCTAGGGTATTCTAGGCTAGGTCTCCAAGACAGGAAAGGATGTTGAAGGGCCTTCCTTTGAGCTAATAAACCCCATGCTCACTTTATTAAAACTGCCCTTAAAATTGTTTAGGCCCATCATTCCCTAATCTAGAAAATGAGCATTTAAATTTGGGTGGCAAGATAAAATGGAGAGGAGTAAGAGAAGACACTGAGTTTAGAGTCACAATCCCTCTAGTGTCTTAAGAGGGATTAAACCAGCACTTATTTGCTAGGTGCTCAATTTGTAGAAAGTAAAGTAGGTGGGGCCTTATTTAACTCTTATCTCACTTTATCTTCCATCAAGCCTCCTCAACACAGTAGCTAAGGGTATAGTTCTAAATATACATACCAAGGAATAAAAGCCTCATTGAACACAGTGACATAAATTCCTGCCTAGGATTGCACCATGTGTGGCCATTATAAAAGGTAAGTAGCCGGGACCCCATCTGGTTCCCTCTGAAATTTGACCACTATTTTGGAAAACAAAAATAGCACATTCACAGCAAACAGCCATTTGCCAACTGGTACTATCCATAGTTTGCAAAAGGGGTATGGTAATTTGGCTTGCCACAGGGTTATGCAAGCCCCATGATGTTAGCAATTGCTCATCACGATGCCTCTAAAATATATATTGGAAACAAGCAGCAGGAAATCTCAACCTGCCTGAGTAACATTCATATAGCTGGTCACCAAAGATCTGGCTGACCTTGGCAGTTTTTCAGAGCTTGCATGGGGAACCTGTGATAAAAGTAATTCCTCCACTTAATTAAAATGAGTCTATTATTTGATACCAAGGCCACAAGATCTTTTCCTTTACCCATTACTTCAACTATAACTACATATTGCTCTGAACCAAGCCAATATGTCCTGTCAATTATGTATAACAATCTTTCAGAGCCTAAGTTCATTATACAATTTTAGTCTCTATCTGGGATTATTAGACACCTAAAAGGCCATAAGACATAGCTGATGTTGCTTATGTTCACAGCCAAGAAAGAAAGCCACTCCACGTTGTTTTTGAAAAATCATCTGCTTTAGGACCTTGAAGTACTGTATGTATCATTTTTCTTCTCCAATACTTGAGGCAGTGGCACGATGTGAAATACACTTTCTTGTTTTCCAATTAGCTGATGTTTCATTAACAACAGTAGTTGTATTAGGTTGTCAGCCAAAAATTAAAATGCCCAAAATTAATCTGAATCACAGTTTGACTTAATTTTTTAAACAATTGTCAACTGCTTAAAGATAAATATATACTTAAATCCATAATAGGAAATTAAATGTGCATAATAGGGCATTTAAAAAAAAACACTCTAAAATCTGCAATCCAATCTAGGAAAATAGACAATACGTAACTGCAGCCTACTAAGGACTTTTCATCAAGGGGGGCATTGCTAATGGTGGCCTGTTGGAGCATGCCCCCTTCAGGATTATTCAGGCTTTTCATTGGATGTTCAGTTGCCATTTAAAATATCCCCAATAAATCTTCATGAACATATAAGAAATACATGCACTTACTATTCTACCTAGTTGTTCAAAAAGCAACTCATCCCACGTTGTATTGCTCCTAGTGAAATATTACAAACACACTGACAGAATTGGAATGCTCTATGCGATAAAATTTTTAAAAATACATAACATAATTAAATAACATACTGGGCTATCTATATTTACATATACTTACATTTTGGCTGTCCTCGAATGATCTCTTGCCTTGTTAGACCCCAGTTCCTTCCAGCTATGGACTTAATTTGCCGCCAATGGAGTTACTCCTGAAGGAGAAGCTGTTTTGAAGTGAAAAGTTGGTGAGCTGAATAGAATCTAAGATCTTTATACTGCTTATCTTAACAGTGGGCCACTAATGCCGGATTCAGAGTAGGACAGTTTGAAATGCTGCTACCATCTAAAAAGATCCAGATGGTTTTGCACAGAAATAGATTTGTTATTGTGTGACGGAACAATATGTCTGTTGTAATGCTTAACCTTTGTACAATTTTTTTTAAATTAAAATATTAAATAGATTGACCCAGTCTGTCTAGACTGATAGATTTATTGGGAATGGGGCTTAGATATTCTAAACATTATTCCTATACAATAACGCTTTATTTCCAGTATGTTCTGTGGGGATAAGGTCCATTGTAAAAAAAAAAAAAGTTTTGTTTTGCAGTACTGGAGAAAAAGAATGCCACTGACATGTTATTTTCTTATTTTTGCTAACCCGACTTCATGCCTTATGAAAGTGGATTTTCCCTTCCTTTTCTTCCCACTACTTCCTCCTTGCTGTATTAAAACTGCTCTAAGAAGTCTCTGAATCTTCCAGAGTAGATTTGATGAGGAAAGGCCTACAGAATGAAGGTGAACAGATTGTTCCAAATGTGTCCATTCCACTCTCAGAAAGAAGTGACTGGGTGCAACCCAGTGTTGATCTACTCCATTTCAGTTTATAGCACTTAAGTATTCACAACAGCCCTTCCAGAGTGTCAAAGTACACATGGGGAGTTTCATTTTGAAAGTTTGTGCTAAAAGATCATTACCAAATCCACTGTCAGTTAAGATGTTTATTGAATTTAATCTACATCCTCCAGATAGCCTTACATTAATTTCCCATGACTTTGAGGTACTTCATTTGGAAACACTCAAATAATGCCCCTTTCCATAGACAGAGAAAGAAAAGGTAGTATGGTCTTGTTATTCTTTTTTGCTGTAAGTCAATAAAATATCTAGGTTTATGCAATTCCTATCATAGCAGTTGCTAAGTCTCATTTCTGTCTCTCTGGACTTAATTGTCTAACAAAGCATAAATGGCTCTCATTTTGGAAAAAAAAAATAGTCCAAAAATTGATGTATTGACAGAAGCATATTATTCATTGAAAACAGCAGGGAGAACATTAACATTCTCCTGTTTTGCTTTAGAAGATTTATAAGCCGCCCAAAAGAATAGGCATTGGTTTGTCATTCCTGTATCCTTTATGAAACTCAACTCCATGGACAATAGTCATGATAACAAGCTTCTGCACAGTTTCATATTTAGTTTTCTATTGCCACTAGGCATGCTCTCTAGTTGCAGAGACCAGGAGTGATACAGAAGTGACCATCCACACTTGATAAATTATAGAATACCTGGAAATATATAAAGAACAAAAAGGATTCAGCATTACATTATGCAAATTTCAGCTTAGTAATCATGACACCAACTAGCTAGTCCAATTGTCCATCTCTGTCCAAATACTGTATGTTTAACATCTGAATAAAACAATGCAAAATAAAGGTTTAAACTGGAATTACTTTTCCCAATAGTTACCCATTTACATGGAAGTTTTTTTTTTCATTGCAGTGGCAGTTTGTCAACCAACTTGTCTAAATAGTTGAATGATTACAGCTGTCAGTTTGTCAACCAAAAATGAAAATAAATATTTGGAGTAATAAGATGTTTGATGAGCTATGAGTATGCAGTGAAAGAGCCTCCAAGGACTTTATAGGTATTGGAGGGAACAACTGACTCCAGTATGATTCTCATACAGAGAGAGAGAGAGAGAGAGTGTGGCCTAAGTGCAGTGCCAACAAAAAATTTTCATTTCCATGCCCTTTTTAAATTTTTTCCAAGAGATTGTTCTATCTGGATTTCTTATACCTGGTTATGCCCAGTTTTAATTATTGGTAAGCCAAAGATGTTGAGTTTTTGCTCATTCCTATCATTGTGGTATATCTTGTCCAGTTTGAAAAGGATGTATTCTTTCAATTTTTCCATGAAGTGAGCAGACACAGTCAATCTTCCTCACTGCAGTTTCCATTCTGATTTATAGGATGTAAACTCTAGGACACCTTTCATGAACCAGGTGCCCTCTAGTTTTCTTAGAATTAAAATTCTCAGAAATCGCAATCAGCTGCCTGAGATGCTTGCCAATTGGGTCCAAATCCATCTGGAGCATTCAAGGTTGGAAAAAGCTTCCATTGCTTTCAAGGAATCTTTTCTGCCCTTAGAAGACCACTTTGATGTGCGAGGCTCTAAATACACCGTAGGAAATACTGGACCTTGTATCCATAATTTTCTTCTAAAAACTAAAAGGACTATATGCAATATACTATAATAACAACTTTCAAGGGGACAACTATGAAAATAAATATCATAGATGGGGAAAGCCTATCTGATGAGAGGAATTACATAAAAATCAGAAACAGTGGGACCATGATGCAAACTAAACCTGTCTTCTTAGATGCAAAATTCTCAAGAAAACATTGTGTCCTCATCTACGACAGCCCATTGTTATGGCCTAGTGATTTCCTCTTTCCAGGAGTGCCAGAGCCTACAAAGATACTTCAGACAGAAAATCCAAGTTACACTCTTCTCCATACCACTAATTGAAATTATACACAAAGATCCACCATTCAACTGTACAAGCCTCATTAAAATGAATGGAAGCTGAACTAGAATGATGCTCTGCCTTTCAATGGAGAAGCAGAATTTCAGTTGTGCCCATGGCATAAATACTCCACAAATACTTCCTCCTTATTCTACTCTTAATGGTACCTAAAATCCTCTGCCCCCATTAGATTCATGCAATGGATGCTTCTCTCCTTTTCTAAGTATATTCTCATTTGCTGGAGTAAGCCCATCTCAAAATATTGCTGGCTTTTAATGTAATAGCAATATTCAACAATGGAAGTTTCAAATATTCCCAAGAGTAACTTTTAAAATGTAGGTTTGAATTGAATCTAGAATGCTCATCACTGCTCTATCCTATACAATAGAAGAGTATTTTGCTTTGTTTGTGTTTCCTGTTTCTGCTTTCCTCCCTCCCTCTTCCCCTATACCCATTTCCCCTCCCACCTCAGTCTTCATAATGCATGTTCATTTCTACTCACAATCGTGTTCCTGGTGTATTTCTTATGCAAACAATTCTTCAGGCAGCGAAAGATGTCTGTTACATCTAAACTTGAATAATAAAGTTTTACCACCAGTTATATAAAAAAAGTGTGATGTCTTATTTTTTAATGGGGGAGGGGGGTGGAGAGAGAGAGAGAGAATGTTCATATAGCGAGAGGATTTACAGATTGTTCTTCTCTAAAAGAAATAGATATGTTATTTGTTTTCATTTTCCTCATTTTATATTAAATATGTGAAGCTATCCAGAGCTCATTTAATGCCCATCCTCCAAGAGCTCTTATCTTGGGTGCTTGAAAGGACCCAGTGCCTGGTATCAGCCACCCAGAGAATAAAAGTTTCTCATGATGCCCCCATTAATAAAATGATAAAATATGGGTTAGGTAATAACTCATAGATAGATTCATAATTTGCTTCATAACCATGCCCAGAGAGTATTCAGAAATTATTCCACATCAGTTTGGAGACAGTCTAAAGTGGAGTGCAATAGGGCTCTGTCCTGAGCCCTCTGTTATCCAACATTTGTATTAATGACATGGATAAAGGGGCTGAGGAAATGATTATCAGATCTACAAATGACATAAAACTAAGAGGATTGGCTAACCATTCAGAAGAGAAAGAGAAGATTCAAAAAAATCTAGACAGGCTTGAACAGTGGACCAAAATTTACAAGGGGGAAAAAAACGGAAAAATATTAAATCCTGCATTTGGGGAGAAAAAAATGTAAAACACAAATCTAGGATGGGGGAGACCTGGCTTGGCAATAGCACATGTGAAAAGGTGTCCTTGTAGATTACAAGCTGAATATGAACCAACAGTGGGAAGTAGTTACTAAAAAGGTAAATGTTATTTTGGGATGTATTAACAGTAGTATGAAGTCCAGATCATAGGAAGTAATTGTTCCACTGTACTCTCCCTTGGTCAGGCCCAGCTTGGAATATTGTTAACCATTTCTGGGCACCTCAGTCTATAAAGGACATCAGCAAACTGTAGCAAGTTCAGAGGAGAGCTATCAAGATGGTCAAGGATTGGGAAAGTTAAAGGAGCTGGGTATGTTTTGCCTTCAGAAGAGAAGACTGAAGGGAGGTATGCTAGCAGTCTTCAGATACCTAAAAGGTCGACATATAGAAGAGGAGGTGAACATGTTCTCTATGACCCTAGAAGGCAAGGCTAGAGCTAATGAACTGAAACTACAAGGAAATAGAACTAGGTAAGATATTGGGAACTTCCTGATGGAGCTGCCAGCTGGAGTTACATGACAAATCTTATCCCTCATTGGTCATGCCTCTGCATTCTGCATTCTCCTGGAGTTCCTTGGAAAATAGTCTCTCCCCTCCCCCTCCCCCTCCCCCCATTGGTTTTCAGCTAGTTAGGCACATAGGAATGATCAAGTCCAAGGCTTTGTGACCTGTTCATTCCAAACAGAAACAAAGGCCTTGGTAGTCTTCAATAGCATCCCCACATAAAGCACATTACAGTAATTCCAAGGTAATCATGTCATGAGTGATTGTAAGGAGGACGCCGCAGCCCAGGGAAAGGCACAAGTGGCATGCAAGTTGAACTTATACAAAGGCTTTCCTAGCCATAGCTGCCACCTGCTGCTTGAGCAGGAGCTGAGAGTCCAAGAAGACCCCTTTACCACTCCCAAATGAGGGAGTGCAACCCCATTCAGGACCAAAGTTGGAGAGTTCATAGGACTGGGAGATCCTAGCACCCACAACCTGTTCCTCCCCATCTGGACACTGGGACAAGATCTTGACAGTGTTACTTTGCCAGTTAGGGATTGAGATATTCTCCCTTCTTTTTCAACATCCTCAGCTTCAGAGTTTTGGATGTCAAGAGGAGCCCATATCAATATTCTGACCTAGATCTTTCTCCAATATGGAGAGCAAATCCAATGCATTCATTGGTCCCTAAAATGCTACCCTTAGGGCCATAGAGTTATTTTAGCAGGTGTTTAGGTGCCAGGAGCATCTAAAGAGCATGGGTAGCACAATGTAGACTGAGTGGTGAGCATTTTGCAACTGTATATTCACCATTACTTCTCAGATAAAAATATCCTTTTGATTTTTCTCACCGTATCTGCTACCTTACAGCTGTCTTCTGCAAATTGCAAGAAATGACCTTCGACAAGAAATACATGGTGGCAGTTGCTGGACAGCCTTCTCAAAGAAGATAGAGGTCCATTAGGACCTTCCTCCTTAGGTGACAGAACCACCATAATAGCAACACGGTCCCTATCCTTCTTTTACTGGAATTCAGGAATAGCTTGCTTTATAGTTCTGTATACCACCCCAATCACTAGGACTCTGCATGATGTCCAATAACCAAAATCTGAATAAGAAATAACACAAAGGACACAATATATTTAACATAATAAACAATGGTCATACATCAATCCTACTATGGGTCAAGTCTCATGAAATAAAAGGGACTCTGAGATTGTTGGTGGAGAAATATGCAATAATAACAACTATATCATTTGTATTCCGATAAGAGGCCCATTTCCAAACAAGTTGTTAAACAATGCATAGAAAAGTTGCTAATGTGAATATCTATCTACACAACATCAATGGGCTGCCACTTCTTCACAGGTAATAAAGGATAGGTATTTACCAGGGACAAGTCCCAGAAAGCAAAATTAGTATTGCTAGCACTAGGGACAACTCTTAACTGGCAATGTGAGCAGATCCATGGCACTCAACTGCTCAGATTCATTCTTGTTCTACTCCATTGAAAATCCAGATTGAAAGATTCTCTCTTCAGAAACATTCAGCCAAGCAGCAGGAGGAATAGTTTTATCGAGTCAGTAGACCCCAAAGCTATGAGTAGACCTTTGTTTAAATGGTCAGTGTACATGTTTGACATTCCTACTTCTAATGTCTTCCTATATTTACACAGGCAGGAAATGGGAAGGAAAAAAGACCAGCTATTGGAGAGGAGAGGACAAACAAAAACATTGGCTTTATAATCTGACCGGAATAGTGGGGTCACGAGTTCTGCTGTGCCACAAAGCACAGTATCGCCTAACTTCAGGAAACAGCGACATCTCATCTGGAACCTCCCATGGACAAGCACCTCTAGCAGTCATGGGAATGTTTAATTAAATCCTGATTCTTAAATAAAAGTTGCCACCTACCAAGATGCCACCACCACATTTCCCCATAACTTCCTTCAGAGATTCCCTGCTCCACTGCTAACCATATCCAAGGCAACTTAACATATTTGCTCTGATGAGATCACACAGCCCATAGTGGTATGGCTGCAAGCCATCTGTTCCATTATACTGCAATTTCCTTTCTTCATTCTTTTTTTTTTTTTTTTTGGGGGGGGGGGATCTCATTTGTTTGGAAAGACAGGCTCTCAGCCTGCATTTGAAATATTTCAAAGTGATATGAAAGATGATGCAATTAAAACAAAAATGACTAGAAGGACTGCGGCTCTTAATGCAGCTCACACCAAATGGATTTTGACTTGTTCATCATTTAATGGCTGTGGAACAGGAGCTCTGGATCATTTAACACCCCCTTCCCCCCTTCTTTAAGTAGTCATTTGAAAAACTTAAAAGAGCATTCTGAAAGCATAAGAAAAACTTTCAAGACACTTGCTTATGTGGGCAGCTTTTGGGGAGTGTGACAAATATACACAAAGCATGTAGTGAATAATTCTCTGTTGAACATATTAGTAAATTTCAAGTCTAGTTTTCCATTATTAATGTGCTACCATAGTTATTTATACTACTGCATTTCTCCCATGTTCCTTTGGGTCATTAGGATTCTATACACATGGATGTTTTAGACATCCCAAGGGCCTTAGGAAAGATCATCACTGGGGAAAATTTCATGTGGTGTCTCCCCAGTTGACCCGTGGAGAAACATACAGGCCTTTTTCTATTTAGCTTTGGAGCTCCAACATTTGGAAGAAGAAAAGGGGAGGAACACCATGGACAGAATAGGAACCCACCCAACTTTTTTTTTTTTTTTAATTCTGACCCATGAAAATAATTTAGGCAAGCTGTTTGGTTTGGATTTCTTCTCCCCTTAAAACCGGCATCCACCCTCATTTTCTTCCTGCTGATCTGTTGTTCAACAGATGTTGAAACACACTGGGAGAACAGGATTGCCCTGTCATCTTGTCATGTAAGTTATATATAACTACAGCCCGTACTGTGCACAATTTTATCAAGAGCATGTGGATCCTATCCATCTTCTGTGGGGTTCACCAAAATATATGGTTGCAGAATTATCTCATTTTCTCTGTCAGGGAGGCTAAATTGAAAGAATATTACTATTTTAAGGCAGTTTACAAACCGCTTCCCACCAGGAGTAAATCCTATCTGTTCAATACTTCTCAATGAAATTTGTATATTATATTATAGCTTGCACATGGGGATTGCAACTTATCAAAATATCATGCACATTACAGCTTGTTTTGAGGGCCCGTTTGGTTGAAGCACCAGGCTAGAAACTGGGAGATTGTGAGTTCTAGCCCAGTCTTAGGCACGAAGCCAGCTGGGGGACCTTGGCCCAGTCCCTCTCTCTCAGTCCTAAGAAGCAGGCAAGGGCAAACCACTTCTAAATCTTGCCAAGAAAACTGCAGGGACTTGTCCAGGCAGTCACCAGGAGTCAACACCCCTCGCCCCAAAAGCTTGTTTTAAAGAATGGCTTGTGACTTCAAAGATTCTGTATGCCAACCATTCTTATTTCATCTTCCTTCCCCTCCATTCACTCATAATTCCTCCTTTTAGGAATTCCTCCTATAGTCTTTAACTATAGGAGTCGGTAATGGGAAGCAAACATCTAAACATTGGAAAGTAGGAATAAGGAAACACTGCTTTACTTATTTGCTTTTAATTTTCTTAAAACGTCTTCAGAACACTTTCCGTATTAATTTTGTTTCATTTCTCACGTAGATGTCTTCCAAATGAAATGTTTATCTAGAGTTCCTTAAAATCAATGCAATCCATTCCCATAACATTTATTTTTTTTCCTGCTTCAAAGTAAAAAGGGGAACAATATCTACTTTCATTCAGTCTTTCTTCTATAGAGACCATAATAACCTTCTCTATTTATCATCTTTGATTAAATGGGCAGAATCCAGAGATTTAAGAAGGTGCATCTTTTAAAATGAGCAGCTGTTTTGTAATCATAACCAGCCACTGTTGCGGGTCTGGCTCCTCTGAATTCTGTGTAACTTCTTTTATGAAAGAACTATTGGATATTGCTGGTAAAAACTAAACAGTGTGCAATATTTAGAGATCTGTCTTTCAATTACCTACACTGAGTTTCAGGGTGTTTAAAAAGAAGCTTTAGTTGTATTCTCTCTTCCCCAGGATATTTTTGAAAATTCTTCTGAAAATTTTCAGCTCACCTTATTGCTGGAGATAGGAGATAGTATCACTGGTGATGTTACTTTCCATTGTCCTCAGCCACTCTAGCTGCCCATGATTTCCAATCTAGAAAATCCAGTGGAGCTCTTTGCATTCTGTTCTCTTTTAGATTTGAGTGGAGTGGGAGAGACCAGGGGAGTTGTACACCATCAGAGATAGGCTTATGTTTATTTATTTGTCATATTTATATAGCAACCCATCTTACAGATTTGTGACTCTGGGCAGCGTACAATAAAAAAGCAATCGTAAAAAATTGCAATTAAAAAACTCAGCAATTAAATCACCAATAATGGAATAGTAGAGAGAGTTATTGTTATGGGCAATAAAGCCATCTCACTAATTCACCATCTCCTTGAGATTCCCAAGCGTGTTGGCGCAATCATGGCTTAAGGGACTTCCTGAAGGATATCAGGGATGGGGCCAGTCTCACCTCGGGGGGAAGGGGGGAATGATGTTCTACAGAACAGGTGCCACAGCAGAAAAGGCCCATTTCCTGGGTCCCGGCAGATGTAACTCCTTAGCAGACAGGACGGGATGGGACCCATAGCATACTTCTTCTGTCAGACATAATGGGGCAGGCAGATGTAATCAGGTGGAGGTGGTCCCTCAAGTAACCTGGCCCCATGCCATGAAGGGCTTTAAAGATCAAAAACAGCACCTGGAAGCAAACTGGCAACCAATGCAGCTTGCGGAGCACAGGTGTAGGTGTGCTGTTCTAGAGGCACATGTAACTGACTGAGCTGCCACATTTTGTACAGCTGAAGCTTCTGAATACTCTTCAAGGGTAGCCCCATGTAGAATGCACTGCAGTAATCTATCCAGGAGGTGGCCAGGGCATGAGTGACTTATACAATGAAAGACAGGGCATTCCCCTATATCCACATACTGTACCCCGCCCCCCGCCCCAACCCAGCTGCCTTGTAACTAAGATAAATGCAAGAATCTTGCATCCTACATGGGAAAATCACACCAGCTAAAAAGAAAAGAAAAACATCAGGTCAGTGTTTTGCCATTGAACTGGACAAGAATCCTTTAAAAAACTGTAGAAGTTTTATGTATATACTGTACATACACACACACACACACATACACGCACACACACTGCATTATTGAAATATCACTTTGTGTGTTTTTTGCCTGTAGTAAGCTTTAAAGCCATAGAAAAACCTAGACCATGACGTAGTGGTCAGTTCACCTTCTCCTTAACATAAAATGTGTACAATCAAGCATGTAGATGTGGGTTCTCTTGTGTATTTTTATTATGTCACAAGAACATTGAGATTAACTCTCTTTTGTTAAAACTCAGTGTCTGGAGAGCTTCTCATCATTGTAAAAAATTAGTTTTTTAGATGGCTGAAGGCTTAGTCTAAATTATATTAAGGAACCTTCTGATTTCAGAAATCATTCTTTCTTTGTCAATACTGTAATCTATTTTGCAGAGTTGTCCTGAAGATAAAATGTTACTAAAACAAGGAATGCTTCTTAGAGCTTTTGAAGAAAAGGTGGGATAGGAAATAACTAACTGGGCAAAGACGAAGGACCCTAGAGATGTGGCATGACATATCTGACCAAAGGCCTCTAGGTCAATGATGTCATGACATCAATGATGCCACTTGCCTATGTGCCCATGCACCCAAGTCAGCTACCTGCATTTCTAGTTAACATCTCAGTGCCCTAAATTAACTCCCTTTAAGTTAGATGTCTAAATGACGTATCTGGGTTACTGTGTTTTCCTGACATTATATTTATTCTTTGCTCCCAACCCCAATGTCACTATTAAGCATTTCCTGTATATTCCACCATGGCTGGGCAGAGGCTAGAGCTGGTTAAGAAATAATCTTCTATGCATATATTTATAATATACTGTATATCGTTTTATTCCTAACTTTTGAATTGATCTATTGATTTGGAGGGCAGGGGGAGGAAAGTTTCATTCTGGATCTGGAATTTGAGTCTGAGCTTTCCTGGTCACCTTTAATTGCTGCATTGTGGAGCAAAGTATGCCTTAACTCAACTGAAGTCCCTGGTCACATGAATCCCCAGAACCCCTGCAAAGGTTTCCATGAAATTATAATTTTAATATGACAAAAGGATAACACTTATTTATTTTATATCTATCTATCTATCTATCTATCTATCTAAAGCAGGAGTACTCAGATCAGCAGGATTTAACTTATAACTTGTAACACTTTTATTAAATAAAGATTGAATCAAATTGAATTCTTCTTCTGTTCCTATCTACTTTTTCTAGTGTGTCCTCAGTATGTCATTCAAAATGTAAATGTGATCCTTGTCCCGAAAGATGTTTTATATCCCTGCTCCTAACTCCAGCCTCTGGTTAGATTTCTCAATTTGTTTCTGTTATCAAAGGTGCAGAAAGGATCCCACTTGCCCTCCAGCAAATGAGAAGGCAGTTTTCCTTTTTCTTTCCTCCTAAATTTTGTTATTGTTAAGAAAGACCTTTGGATTTTTTTTTTTAACATCAGATGAAGTCTCCTGTTTAGCTCTCAGCACAAACAGCTGAAGAATAAATGAGCAGTTCTACTGGATGGTTAGGGATCTACTGAAACCTGAGATAGCTGGTGTTTTGAGTGACCTTGGTTTCCTTTGATTTCCCTGAAGAATAGGAGATCCTGATGTGAACAACCACATTTCACAGCAGCCTTTGTTGTAAAATGAAATTCCTACACTCCCCTCAGGAATAAGACATGCCTTTCACACACTGCAGTCACAATGTCACTAGGAAGTGTCTGATTCACATCCAAGTGCTATTAAAGGATTGACATCTTAATGGAGAGATTGATACCACGACAGTCTGGTCACGTCCTTCCTGGGACATCTTAACAACTCTCCTCTGAGCTGCTGACTCAATGTCAGTGGAGGTTGCAAAGATAAGAAGCATCACCATTAACACCCATCTTCTGCCCCCCTCTGAATGCTGAAACACTGCAAAGATGGCAAACTATATTAGGAGCTTTTCAAAAAGTGGTGCAGTGTGACTTCTGCTGCCCAGTCTACAAATGCCACTTTGGTCTAGGAAGCCAATAAACATACAGTGGATTTAAATGAGACTGGAATTTATGTTGTATTTTTAAAAAAAAAAAGCTGTGGCACATATTCTTTTCATTTTTAGCTATTAAAATGAGTATCGTAAAAATGTTTTCCTCAAAAAATAATTAAATCAGTTAAATTTTGAGCTAGTGATTGATCTGGTGTAATATTGCTTCAGCATAACTTTAGCAATTGGATTTGGATTTTCTTTTGCTTTTTTTCCTTTTTCCTCCTCCTCCTCCTCCTCCTCCTCCTCCTCCATCATCATCATCATCATCATCATCATCATCATCATCATCATCATCAAAACGGCTAGATTTTCTCCAGGATGATCTATTGTCAGGTAGGTCCTTCAGGTCTTCCAATGGTGTGTATGCCACTGGCTGTACTTTCTGAAAGGTTAGTGCCCCACTTCTGTCAAACCCCTTGAATTACAGCTGAAAGCCCTGACTTCGCTCCCATCTGGGTGTGCTTCCTTTCAACTTCAATGTGGTGGTGTACAGAGGCCAAATGCCAAAACAGTTATCCTTGTTCCAATATTTCTGGTCCTGACTGTAGTTCCTTTACTGCTGACAGACGATCTTAAAAGTCAAAAGCTACCCACCACGTCAATATCTTCATTGTTAATTCTATGGCAGGTTACTGTTTTTGACGTCATTACCTGGGTCTACTTTATATTTAATCCTTGTCCCATTTTTTTTCTGGTGCTTCTTGACTTTCATTACTAGACCTTGCAGATCATTTGTATTTTCAGTTACCAGTTATCAGAGTAGCACAGGTAATTGATGATTTTTCCTCCAATTTTAAAATCATGCTCATCTTCTTCCAACTCAGCTTCCCTCAATATATATTCAGCATATAGGTTAAATAAGAGGAGAATATACTGTACAGCCTTCTCTCACTCCTTTGCTGAACTACAGCCAGTCTGTTTCGCCATGTTTCATCCAGTCTGTGATTTCCTGACCTATGTACAGGTTTCACCTAAGCACATTCGACAGATTGACATAGTTGAGACAATCAAAGGCTTTTATATAATCAATGAATCACAAATTGACTTCTTTTTGATATTTTTTGGTTTTCCAAATTATCCAGCATGCATCAGCTATGATGGCTCTTGCTCCTTGATCTTTTCTAAAGGCAGATTGACCATCTGGCATTTCCATGAAGGGCTCTAATGTGTGTTATGTGATCCTAAGCATTTGTTTCCTAGCATGTGAAATTATGGATATTAACTCTCCCTTCTTTGGTACTGTTACGTAGACTGACCTCTTCCAATCTTTTGGCTACTATGTTGTTCTCCAGATTTGTTGGCATAGTTTGGTTAGAAAGTGTATGGATTCTTCTTTTGTTGTTTGCCACATTTCTGTAGATATTCCATCAATTCCTGTAGCCTTCTGACCTAGTAATAACCAGAATGCTGATCTAATCTCATCTTCTTGTAGCAAAGGTTCTTTTAAATAGGGAATATCTTCTAAGGTCTATTGCATACTGACATTTCTACAGTATAGAAATTCAGTATATTCCTTTCATCTTTGTTTGATCTTCTTTGAATCAGTTACTACCTGTCCATTTGCATCTTTAGCATACCAATTTGAGGGTGGAGCCTCTGTTTTGAGTTCAGAGATCTTTTGGAAGACTTTCCTTGTTTTCCATGCCTGTTTACATCTTTAATGTCTTTGCAAATATTGTTGTGACATTGCTTCTTGTCTTTTCTAGCAGCTTTCTAAAATTCTCTGATAAGTTATTCCTGAAATCTTTTCTTGGCTTTGATATCTCTTGTCTTCTTGGAAATTTCCACCATTTGTTCTGTCATCCAGTTTTTTCTGTTTCGTGGTTTTTGGCAGTCTCTTTTCACATTTATCCTTAACAACTTTTCATTCCACAGTTCCTCTGGTTCTCTATCAATAAGGTTCAGGACTTCAAAGCAATTTCTGATGTTCTCCTTGAAAAAGATAGGTATATCCTCAATATTATATTGTGAAAACTGGTTGTTGTTTTTCTGTTTTAGTTTGTCTTTGAACTTGCACATGAGCAGTACATGATCTGTTTCACAATCAGCCCCTGACATGTCTTTGCTGTAATAACTGAGCTCTTCCATTTCCTGGTGCCAGTGATATAGATGGTTTGATTTCTGTTTACTTCATCTGCTGATGTCCATGTATATAGGTGTTTTAGTTGTTGGAAGATTGTGTTAGAAGTCATTGGACTGCCAGAAATTGAGAAGCTAGTCTCCTGCTTCATTTCTGTTTCCTAGGCCATGCAGTCCAAATATGTTTTCCTCTTTAATATGTCCAAATTTGGCATTCCAGTCTCCAACCACAAGCAGCACATCTTGCTTGCATATTATCTTGATTTCAGATTGAACTTCATAAAACTCATCAACCTCCTCTTCTTCTGCATCAATGATTGGTGCATAAATATGCATAGTTTCATATTAAAGGATTGTTTGTGAAGTCTAATTGATATTATTCAGTTATTGATTGCATTGTACTCAAATACTCTCCTTGCTATATCCTTCCTGATTATGAAAGCAATACTGTCCCTACTTTATTTTTTGTGTCCTGAGTAATATATAGTATGATCTTTTCCCTGAAATTGCTCAATTCCAGTTCTTTTGAATTTGCTGATGCCTAAGATGTTAATGTGTAGTTGTTTCAGTTCATCTTTCAATGTGTTGAGCTTTCCCACGTTCATGCTTCTTATGTTCCATGTTCCCACTATAACTCTGTGTTAGCAGTTTGGATTTTCTTTTCCTGCATGGCAGCATCAGCAACTGGACATCCCAAAGGCTTTAATGTAGCCACGTCCTAAGCACTATTAGTAATCTGAAAGATCATCAGCTCTTTCTCATCAGCACAGTGAATGTCTGACCTGTTGAAACTGGCACTGTATCATCAATCATTTTATATCATCAATCCATGTGGTTTTCTTGGTAAAATACCTGAATGGTTTACCACTGCCTCCTCCTGTGCTTTTGACATTGTCACTAAAGTGATCATCAGTTTACTGCTGATCCTCCTCCAGCATTTTCCTATATGGCCGCTGTCCAATATAGGTGCTTCTTTGCTTTAGCTGAGTATTTGGGATGATCTTCATGTCTTGAGTTACCCTGCTGGGGTTATATACTCTTGGCATACACTCCCAGTATTCTTTGCTCATTCTTCCCAGGAACACATCACCACCACCAGCACCACAATGAAAGCAGCACAGAAGGAATTAGAGGTAACCATCCACGATACTACTTTTAATTTGTCCTAAATGTTGTGATTTTGATTTGATCCTAATAAGGATGTAGCCTAAATGTGGATTTTTTGAATGATGTCTGTATACATGGATGGTTAGATGATATATACATACAAATATAAAGACAATTGATATTATTTGTAAACAGTTTGGGGTAAACCCTAACATGCCGGTTTGTATGGTTTTCTCCAAGCTTTCTATATCAAGCTTTAATGGGAGAAACTTCATACTTGATTATTCCTCATTCTAGTCAGGAAGAACATCCTGCACATGGAAAAGTAATATATTTGGGCGAAAAGTTGTAAACCAGCCTTCTGCCTGATGTGCTACCTCTCTACTTGTAGGGATTCTTTGCAAGGAGAGGGGTTAAGGAGAATCTTTAAATAAAGGATTCTCCCTTCTTCCTCACTCTGTTGGGTAGAATGGTAAAAATGAAAAGCATCGTAAGAAACATTACAAATTGAAATAAGTGTGTGAAATGAGCATGAAGCTGAAATAACTCATTTCAAAGAAGCAAGTATTCGGTATGGTTGCACATCATATTTTCATAAACTTCTGTTTCAGGGGATTTCGCCAAATCAAGATCCTTATCCTACATCCATCTTCTGCCACTTTTCCCCCCCAATGGATGGAAGTACAGAGATGTCATCTAATAGTGAGATTTTTAGTTTAGCCTCACTTGAGATGAATGCATCATCATTAAACTTCCATTTTCATCCGACAATTGGACTGAGCTAATCAGAGCACCTACTCATCCCCTTTAGATTAGTTAGATATAACAGAAGTAAAGTACCCTACTGTTGGTCAATAAGTGTGTGAGCCTTCCTATTCTTACCAGTTTCCTTACCTTGAAGTTCTTTAATTGGAGGTCGATTGTTCACCAGAGATGTGTGCTATTAAGTATACTACTGCCCTCTACTGGATTCCACCAACTCTTCTTCAGAACAGCAAATTAGCTTATTCAAGAGGTACAAGGCAAAGATCTCACCCATATTTTAAAAGTTCAAAGCAAACCCAGAAAAGGAAAGACAGAGAATGGAGCCAAAACAAAGCATCACATCTATCTGTAAGAAACTGCAGCTCATATACTGTGAGCAGAAATGCCACTTTGCCTGGAATTTGAGCACATCATATACTATGAAAAGAAATGTGGGAGCAGAATACGTAGCACTTTTGTGGCATCTTTAAGGAGCCACCAAGCACTAATGCAGAAAACGTGTTATCTGTTCTGGTTCTCTAGTTCTACAAGGTTCTTTAGCACCTCCAAAAGGATCCAAAATATTTTGGCCCAGCCCAGTCTAAGGATTTCTGGGGATTACAAATGTAGAGTTGAAGACCACACAGGCTGCTCCTGTGCTAATTGAACCCTCCTCCAGGATCATTATCAGGACACCAGTACTCAATAAGATCTTGCATTTTCAGTGACCCAGCAAGGCTGGCTGCCACACTGGATATAGTGGTCCTAGTGTGATAATAAAATGGTAAATTCAAACTATGCATGAGGCTGTCACCAAGGATGCAAGGTACTCTGCCATGGATTTATTTTATCTCAAAATGCCACATTTTATCAAACTGTACTCCTCTGCACAAGTAGCAGCAAAGGATATGATCTGCTCTCATTCATCATTCTTGGCTAGAAAAGTTCATGAGAATCTCCTTGGGGTAGCCAAGGTCAGAAACAGGCATGGCAGGGATTCCAGGAACATTCTTTATTGTTGTAGATAGAATAATAGGAATTTGAAAGCACGTCAGGGTTTCTTTCTGCCCCATCTTATACCAAACAAAATCAAGATGGAGTTTTTTTGAGTTGGTTATTTTGTGTTTCTATCTCACATTTTCCTCTTTCTTAGGACTGAGTAATCTTTTCTAAAAATCCCCCCTTAATCATTCACTCATTCCTTCTCCATTCCCAAGGCCAGGTCTACATTCCTTCATACCTGGCATTCAAAATAGTTCTGAGGAAAAAAAAATTGAGGTAGTTTCTAAATTCATTTGACAAACACTTCAGATCTTGCAGTAATAGCCCAACCATTCCACCTCTTGACAGAGGCATAGCATATTGAGAACTAGTTTTAAGAACATTTGCAAACTATGCTTACAGAATCAAGCAATTTGAGTTGAGTGAAGGCATACCTTTTCTCCCCACTGTCACCAATAGCTATGTTCTCCATAACTACTGCAGCTGGAACCCTGCTATACTGACATAGCATCATCACATTATCTAGAACTATCTGGTAGCCCCTAGAAGTACATGACCATCCCCTTCCTTAACACAAAAGTTACGGAGAACACAAATCAATGTAGTGGGGTTTGATGTGCTAGATAAGACCAAATTCCACAGTCTCACTGCCTCTTTTATTGACAGGTGAATGGAGGAAGTGCTGCAAAAAATATGCTTGCCATTTTATTTCTGACCTCAATTCCATCTACTGGAATTAATCTTCATAATATAAGATTGTACATATTTACTATAGCAAATCGCTCTGTATTCAGTGGGCCTTATGCCAAGTTAAGAATGCTTAGGATACAGCCTTAAAAGCTACACATCATCTGCCTTTGGATTACTTGTGGGAATATCTACTTTTCTGTGCTTCTTCCAAATAATCCCAGTAGTCAAAGTAAAAACTGTAAATGAACCCTGTGCAAAAGTAAAAAGGATGAGAACTAAATGGATCCATTCATAGCCATGATTTATTGATTGAGATAGACAGCAAAAATGACTTATGCACACATCATTCATCTACGTAGTTTGCTGTTCCATTAGGATGGTGACCATTTTCTTATATGCCTTTAAAGGAAATTCAAGGGCATATCTTTTCACATCTCTTCAGCATTATCGCTGAAAATAATCTAATTAATATGAAGCACTATGCAGCTGAAAATCAGTTGCTTTAAGTTAGAGTTGAAGAAGGCTTTTAAGAAACTTTTGGCTAAGGACACTAAACCAAATCATTTTTTTTTTCTTCTTACATAGAAAGGCCCTTTGAACATATATTGGCAAAAACTGCAAATCGTCTAACATTTCTCAGGTATTTCACTGGCCAAGGACCCCCTAAAACCCTCTTCCAGTTTTATAAATATTTCTTACTATACAGAAAATCTGGAGCTCCCTCATACCAAAATGATATTTCCCAATTTTGCTTGGAACTATGACTTAACTAATTTGTGCTGAAAGGCATTCTCAGCTGTTGGGATTGAACCATAGCCACAGAACAGAGGAAAAAAATACTGTTACAGCTGAATTACAAAGCCCTAATTCCTGGCTTCAGTAGACTGATTCAAGCCATCAGAAACTCTCACAGTATTCCCAAGAATAATCTGAAGAAATACTGAAGACAAAGGTTAGATTTGGCAACTTGGAATCTTGGCAGAGAGAATGTTTCCCTTCATAGCGACTGCAAGCAGACACAATTCAATCTGTTTCCATTTGGTGGTGAAATTTCTAAAAGGTCTCTCTTCAAAGGGCCGCCAATGCTATTAGCATTAGTCAAATCATTTCCTTAGTAGCTACTTAGAAGGATGATATATCACTGTGCTCTTTAGTTCCATTTCATTTCAAGAATGGGAATAGATAGCGGAGAACTGAAGCTTGGATTCTGTGAGATTTGGCTATAGGAATTGACAGCAGAACATGTTTCTTTTGGAATTGTCATAAATCACCGGTAAATGTCTGCAACCAAAGAACAATTGAAGCAAAAGAAAGCACCAGAATTTTCCTACATATTTTTGCACAATAACAGCTACAGCTTATTCTTACCTGTTCTTCATTTTGAAGACCATTTCTAGAACACTTTCAGGCTGCAGCAAGTGCACCCTTAGAGGCAAACAATATGTAACAACTGAACCAGCTGAAAATATTTTAAAACAGCATGCAAGATCAATCATAACAAGCAACAATTCAATATTCTAATTAACCTTTG
The DNA here is from genome assembly GCA_030867105.1 of Liasis olivaceus. NCBI lineage: Eukaryota > Metazoa > Chordata > Lepidosauria > Squamata > Pythonidae > Liasis > Liasis olivaceus. The sequence continues at coordinate 15,898,805 of CM061350.1, forward strand.
TTGAACAATAGACAAAATAAACTACTTTTCTCTGTGCTAGAAAACAAAAAGAAAACCAGGAATGGGAACAGTGCAACATCTCCTAGGAGATGATGTTGTACTTATTCAATGTTCCCATCAACCAGTCTCCTCAGGCATTAAACAAAAAGCAGAGCTTCCAATGATAGTTGCAACCCACAGGCAGGCTTGTATGGGAAGAGGTGATATTTCCAATATTGTGGTCTTAAAAACCAATTTTCTTCAGTGTCACTTTTCTGCCCTATTCATCAGCATATCCAGCTTCAAGAACAAGTGGGCAGAGCATTGTAGCAGAAGGAGGGCACACAAGCATAGCATCCTGATTTTCTAACACAGTAGCCCTGATCGAGGATGGAAGATCCACAAAGAGGATTGAATTGACACCTGCATGTGCAAGATAGCATATGCACGATCAAATCTCAATACCTTGCTATTTTGAGATTGCAAACACCCCAAACCCATATTATATTCCTGTGTAGGCTTAACACAGTTTTAAAAACAAAGGAACCCTCTCAAGCCCTTGAGAAAATATAAGAAGTCTGGCCTCTTGTGCACATGATGCAACCCTGCCCAGTTTGCACCGTCCCCTCCCTCATTCCAAAAAACCCTTAATTGCAGCTCTTGGTTGCCAAAGTTTGCCCACCCCTGCTTTAACTGAAGGTTACACCCAACAGTCAGGGCGCTTAGTTTGTGTCCTGAAAGTGGCTAGAGAGTTTTCTTAGAGTACCCACATAAGATACACAGGTGAGATCAGAAGAATATATTCATCATCAGGAAGCATTCATGCATAGTTGAAGTTGTGGCTGGTAGATAAGGTGTACATTAATGAAGCTGTTATATTTCAGAAGCCAGAAAACAGGTGATCTATATTGGTAAATGTATGTGTGTGTACTGGTAAATATTTAGATTAAGATATCTATTTCTGGAATATACAGAATCTTCTGCTGAGCTTTACCTACCCCAAGAGATGGAAGTATCTAGGATTGTACTTCAATTCCTCATTGTTTTTATTTCCCTTTGAAAGGAGATCTGTTTTCTTTCCTACCTCATTCTTAGAGCACTTTAGAATTTGTTGTGTTTTGTTTTCCTCTTACATTATTCTTGGAAGGGTGAAGGGGACCTCTGTTGTTGCTTTCTATTCTATATCCTTCCATCACCTGCAGACATCTGGTTGCCCATACTCCCCAATCTGAAAAAGTCTTCCCGTCATGTCTCTCCTTGAGATTTAATGGAGATGTGTGAAGTCAGAGATGCTTCAGTCTATGGACAAAGGATTGTTCCATGAAAGGTAGGAAGCAGATGGATGCTCTCAGACAACTCATAACTAAGGTATGGCTCAAAACTATAGACTCCTCCCATGAGAAGTTTACCAGAATGTTCTTCACCATTGGGGGAGAAGTTATTTTTCCATTCAAGAGAAAAAGAATAAGAAAAATGGTAAAAACTGTTCACATTGGACTAGCAATATCCCAAATGAGGTTCTGATTTGTGTTTTCCAGTCTAAATTCTGAACTGAAAATTTGAGTGGAATCGTCAGATTTAACGGGACTTGATTCAATACTTTGAACTGGAGTATCAAACTGAATCAATTCAACTTTCCAAACTGATGAAAATAATAACATTGCATCAACAACTGAAACTGATTCAATAATTCCCCTCATAAATTGGATGAAAGCTTTGCTCATGTAGTCCCTTAGGATTCTTAGAGTAGACATTCACACTGTGGGCTTCTGTAGATGTTTTACCTTTTCCTCAGATCAGAGAGTTTTTGTATCTATGCATTGCTATTTACAGGTGGCATCAGTTTCTTAAAAGGAAATAGATGCTTCTATGAAAAATTCTGAAATCTGCACATGATACGGCATATATGTGTATAAAACCTGCACAGTGGACTTCCAATGCTTTGGCCTCTCAACAACCAATAGTCCATTTTTAATAATGAGAAACATAACAGAAGTTTGGCTTTACTTGCAAATGGCTGGGCAGTTCTGCACCACCAAAAGAACATGGTCATGTGCTCACCTGGATAACTGATGATGCAGCAACATATTTTTTTAAGAGTTTGGAAAATAAATGGAACTTGTCAAGATGCCCTGATAGCAATGAAACTCAACAGATCTATCTTTTTGAGTCCTGTGTATTGTTGTTTATTCAAGACTTTCCACTGTCAAAACAGAGAGTCCCTACTATGGATTTAATGGAATTGATTTATTGATAGGGGGTGAAATTTCTAAGTAAATAATGATGTAACCCTCAGGAGGGTAGTTATATGAATACAATTTCCAGCCACAGATTTTATAGTTTCTTGGATCCTAACTCTTTCACTCCTACAATGAATGTGTGTGGCTCTGATTCCAGCACTAACTTGAGTGAATCCTAAATTATAGCTCTATTTTCTCTTTTAGTTCTGGACATACTACTGGGAAGAATAAAATCTTGCTAACAAGGAGAAGGACTGAAATGAAAAAGGCAGCATACATGTGCTATATTGCATACTAGGCAGTGTTAGAAAAGAGAAAGGGCTCTAATTTCATAGCTTTCCTGCACTCTTTTGAGCACATCAAGGTTTTTCTCTGTCACTTCTAAGAGGCCTGCTCTGTTTTCTGTAGAGCAAAGTTCTAGACACTTGAATTTCTCTGGAAGTTGGTGTGGCATCCAATGACATCAGTGGCATCTTTTTTTAGACAGCAATGTTTAAAATAGATGCAGTGGAAGTATCAGGATAAGACTCTGGGGCAGAAATCAAAGACAGCTGAAGGAGCAGGAGTTCTCATATGCAACAGGGATCTGCTTCTTTTGCTAGTACTATCATCATCAAAACAGCCTCCTAAAAATGCCACCCTCCAAGAAGGACAGAAGATGCAAAGTCAGCCAAATTGTTTCATCTATAAGAGCATCTCTCATAATATGGGACAGTACAAATATAAAAACAAATTAAATAACTATTTTCTGCCTTAAATCTGCTGCCTGGGGCGGTTCCTTCCTCATGTCTAATGTTAAGCCAGCCCTGATTAGGGAAATTGTAACCATAAGAACTCATAAAAGTTTTTGGATTTTAGATTTTCAAAACATTTTATTTCAGATATAGTCATACTGAATAGAATTGGCCAGGAGTGAATCAGTCACAGGAGATTAATTTTGATCCATTTTTATATAAATCAAGGAGAAGCCAGGGAATGAAAAATTAGGGTTTTTTGCAGTGACAGTGCAACTATCTTGAGGTTCAGTTCAATGTTAATTTACAACAGCCATATGGTGAAAAATTAATACAAATATAAGCCATTGTAAGAGGAGCTGATACTTTTGCTTGAGTAAAGCCAATCTCAAGAGATTATAGTAAGAAGATTATAAAAATGACATTGGTCTTTTTTCCCCCCAACTGCTAGATGAGTGGAACACAACAAATGAAATACCTTGAATTTCTCTCTCTTTCTCTTTGCTTTCCTAACATATCACCATCATAAGGGAAAAGGAGGGGTGTGTGTGTGTGTGTGTGTGTTTATTTTATCTTGAGGTTTAAGTCATCTTTTCATGAAACAGTACAATTGGCATAAGTATGGTGAAACCTCCTTGCAGGCTTCATTTCATACTCTCAGGAAATGCTAATATTTTCCAAATGCTACAGCTAGCATCATCTTTCTCAGTTAGCTAACAGTTGTCTATTGTATTGGCTACTCACCAGATTTATGGGGCCTTCCCAAGCAGACGGAAATGCTCATTTTTTCCAGTTCTCCAAAGGCTCATAAAACATTTGTCATTGATCCAGTGTCTCTTGTGAGTCTGACATAGGCTAAACTTCTCACAGTGTTATAAATGTTGATATTTTAAGAGCTCTACTCTTCATGCAGCAAATGCAAGACCAAAGGTCTTTTGACTGGCTCTTGAGCACAGTATGCATTATTGAACATATGGTGTCAAAACTCATAATGTGATTTTTAAAGGAAACTTGCCAGAAAGCTAAGCATCCCTGTAAAGTATCCTGTGGCTATATGTGGTAGTAACCAGCACTGTGTATGCATCTGCCTTTACTTCCTACTCGGCTGTTGTTTCTACCCACATCGTCAATGTTAAACAGCAAGAATTAAATGGAGAGGGGAAAGGAAAATGAAATCACTCTCTGAACTGCAGCATTAGCCTTGTCTGTCTGATCTATTTAAATCCTTGCTGAAATAGAGGTACCATTTGATGGCTGAGATCTACATTTGCTCTACCAGGAAGTCAATTGTGCCCTTTTAAGGCACTTCAGATGTTGTTGCCCACCAACAACCCACCACCAATTTCCTTTGTGTATCAAACTCATGTGTGCACACAAGAGTATGTGTTTTGAAATTATATTTTTTCTTTCTTTTTTCTTTGACAGAGTTGATGACATACATTTAAAAAAGAGGTAAGAAGTATCAACAACAAAAGACAACCTATGGATTGGTGGAAACAAGAATGCTCACAAGGATGGAAAAGTATAGAGACACCTAGTGAATAGTATCAATATACACTACAGGTAGCTATATTTCCTTTTATTTTCTTATCTCATGCCTATAATTTCTTTGGCTTACTATTTCTTACTTCATTTTGGCACTTTGCATAAAGTTCCTCACCTCAAAAGAGAGTAGCAGGATATGTGTATATGTATGTGTGAGCATTTTCTTTTTGCTTTTCAATTTATTTCAAAGCAAGGAATTCATGGAGTTGTGAGGGATTGGCAATCATAATAAGTGTGTGTGTATTAAAATGTATTGGTTAAATTATTAAGTAAAATTAATAATGCTAATTCTTAAGTTAATTTATATTTCCCACCCTTTTAAAAATTATTTTTATGTGGCCTTGTCCCTTTCTGAAGTGTAGGCCAAATGTTAAAAAGGCCAAATGATTCTTGATTCAAGAAAAGTTCTCTACTCCTTTCGTAAAATTCTGCCTCATGGCAGAATTAAGCAGCCACTGGGGTGGGGGGGAACCCCTCAATTCACTTTCTAGCTTATAAATAATTCTGTTTTGCTTCCATCTTTTTTTTTAGATGTTTTATCCCGCCTTTATTATTTTTATAAATAACTCAAGGTGGTGAATATACCTAATGTTCCTTCCTCCTCCTATTTTCCCCACAACAACAACTCTGTGAGGTGAGTTGGGCTGAGAGAGAAGGACTGGCCCAAATGTATATTTCATTCACTGTCACCTTTCAGATGTTGTCTTCTACCTTCTACAATCTATCAGTCCTATCATCAACAAGTTTTCTAAAAATATGGGTAGAAAATGAGAAAAAAACTTTGTGGAGGGCTCCATCTTCCGCCAAATAATCAACAGGAGTTCCTCATCCTTCTAAAGTAATTTGTACCAAAGCAGGATTAATTCCAAAAAAAGGCAAGGGAGATATTCCTTCAACTTGTTCCCCTTAACAATCAGACAAAGTATATCACAGCTATAAAAGAAAGATGGAAATAGAACTGTGTAGCTGCAGTTTAATCAATAGCAACTGAAATAGATGAATAAAGTTAGCATACAGTAATCCCATCAGCCAATAGAGGCCACTTTCAATCTTGTCTCCTGGACTGTAGGTTTCGGCTCTTTCAAAGTGCATCTCTAAGAAAATGCTAACAGTATATATAAATACACATATAGTATCTATCTATCTATCTATCTATCTATCTATCTATCTATCTATCTATCTATCTATCCATCCAGCCCTCCAGCCCTCCAGCCATCCAGCCATCCATTCTACACATACATACATACACACACACATACATATTATACATACATACACAGGGTATACCAAAGGTCAGGGCCTGTAAACAATTTATTATATAATTACATTAAAAGTTTAAATTGGTTGGTGTTTTCTTATGAATACTTTCTGACTCATCTGATGTATGACCTGTGAACCTTCCTAAGTACAGTAACATTTTCTCTGAAAAAAAAAATAATAATAAGACATATTGTGATTGGCCTATGGGGCTTGACTTCTGGCACACTCTGTGTGTGTGTGTATGTGTGTGCATGCATGTGTGTGTTGTGTGTATTCAGAAGTATCAGTTGTATTTCCTGGCCCATACATTGTACAGTATATGGATAGAATCTTACACTCTGCCCATGTGTCTTTCTTCTAAGGTTCTATTTATTTATTAATTTGGAGTAGTCTTCCATTCAACTGTTAAGTAGGTTTAATTCTGGTTAGTTTTTCAAGATCAGCCAAGGCACCTGAGTGCTGGCACTTACTTAAAGTTATAAAGTAATATACCTATCATAAAGCTTGTAAATGCAGCAGGGCCCTCATTTTCCCAGTGATAAACTAACCCCCCCCCCCCAAAAAAGTCACATTTCTTGAACCTGGAACAATTATTTTATTGTCAACTTTTCATGCAGAGCTTTAAGCTAGGAATATTACCCTCGGGACAAGTGCAAAAAGTTCCAAAGTGTCAAAAAACATTTAAGATTAAACCAAACATGGTAAGTTGTGCCTTTATTTAAATATGCTTAGATATGTTCAAGATTAAATTGTGAAAAGGAAAGCAATGCATTCTCTGAATGTTTGCTGGGATTACACAGTGGTAGATATAAATGTATTTTTCTTGTTTTAAATGACTGTGCAACCCATCCTGAGAATTCTAGTTATTAGGTAGTTTAGAAATTAATAATGATGATAACTAGTCATAACTAATCATTGCAACTTATCATCAACATCATCACAGCTGATCATGTTCAATGTTTAGGCGATTGAATAAATAATTTTCATGATGGGGATTGTTTAAATGCTGGCAGATATGACAGGAGGGAGACAATTGGTTCATTCATTTAGTTATTTAAAATACTTGTATGGCTGCCCACCTTAAAACCATAAGTCTGGGTGGCTCACAACCATATGGGTGTGTGTGTGTGTCTGTAATCACACAAAAAATAAAAGCAAAAAGCAATAAAAACAAAAACAGACAAACAAAACCAAGCAAAAAGTGGTACCACAAACGGCTTTGATGGAATGCACAGCACTCTCTTCCAACTCCAACTTCACCCTGTCGCTTGGGGAAAAAAGTCAACTCTTCACAGCTTTCTGGAAGGTTAAGAGGGTGGGGACCTGCCAGATCTCAAGGGCAACGGTATTCAACAGGGCAGGGTCTGCCACAGAAAAGCATGCTTCCTAGGTCCTGCAACATTTAAGAGAAAGGACTTGGAGTGTGCCTACTCTGTCTGATCTGGTGGGGTGGGCAGATACCCTCAGGGAGAGGTGGTCCCACAAACAAACTGTCTCTGTGCCATGTAGGGCTTTAAAGGTGATAACCAGCACCTTGAAATGTACCTGGAAGAAACTCTAACCCTGTGCAGCTCCCGCAAGAGGTGTAGCTTAACCAAACCTAGAGGCACCTAACATTGCATGTGCTGCCACATTCTGGACCAGTTGTAACTTCCAGATGGTCCTCAAGGGCAGCTCCATGTAATGTGCATTGCAGTAACACAACCAGGAAATGACCAAGGGGTGAGTGACCATAAGCAAAGCACCACAGTACTAGAAAGGGCACAATTGGCACACACGATGAACCTGTGCAAAGGCCCCGCTAGCCATGGCTGCCACCTGCTCCTTGAACAGAAGCCATGAGTCTAGGAGGGCCCCCAAATTGCATACCAGCTCAGTCTGGGGGAGTTGACTGTTCCCTCTTGTGCTTTTTCTCAAGATAGGACATTGGAGCCAATTGTCTTTATCTATGCCAATAAGTTTGGAAAAGAAAACAGATAATGCCAGAAGAAAGAAAGAAAGAAAGAAAGAAAGAAAGAAAGAAGGAAGGAAGGAAGGAAGGAAGGAAGGAAGGAAGGAAGGAAGGAAGGAAGGAAGGAAGGAAGGAAGGAAGGAAGGAAGGAAGAAAGAAGGAAAGAAGGAAAGAAGGAAAGAAGGAAAGAAGGAGGGAGGTTTGGGTTTTTAAAAAAAAAAAATCAGCCAGACACATTTGATTCCCACCTTTAAATATACATTTGTTTCCTAAACAGAAATATGATTCAGTTTAAATAGCAATTATGATGTGATGGAAAGTGACAAAACCCAGAATTCAAGCTTGATTCTTAGCTCATGCTGGGCATTGATTCAGTACATAGACAGAGGCAAGAGACAAGGAGGTTAATGATGGACTGCTTTGTGATCCAAAATGTCTCTGTTCGCATCATTCTTTTGAAAAAGAATTCATAGACGTGATTTAAGAATGAGCTACATTTGTCCAAATTTCTGTGTTCTGCAAGTCCTTACAGTTTTTATTGTAGCTGTAATTAACTGTACATAATGACATCCTGTTGTAATGAAGTCCAAAGGAAAGTTCCTGACCTCTGCAACCTGCCCAGATGATGTGATTATGGAATAACATTACAATTTATACGGAAGACACTGAGACCTACGTCTCTTCTATGAAAATGCTTTCTAAGGGAATAACCAGATGGCAGTTGCTTGGGCTCCCTGATGCCGTACTTCAGTAGAAGTGATCAAACACTTCATTTAAAAACTCTATCCGCCTCTTGGCAAAGCCAGAAAATCAAGCCAACTCAAAAACCAGTGAGCCAGAAACAGTGTGTCAAGCTTGGCATAGAGAGCATTTTGAGGGATCTGGAAAACTATGAGAAGTTAAGTTAGAATAGGCAATGGGGTGGGAATTTGGACTTATTGTGACCGGTTATGGTTAGTGTCTAGGCAAAATCTGGCAGATCATTGAGATTCTGGGAAAATGTTTGAGGTTACTAGCTTTCTGGAAATTAGCATTGTTTATTTGGCATGAAGGATTTTAAACTTATTGCATGATTAAAAAAATCTAGCTACTAAGTAAGAACCATCCTGTAGGAAAGATCCTATAATAACCTGAAGGTACATGATGAAGTTAAGCATACTACTATACTGGATAGGCTGTGCTCTTTACTTTTACTTTATTAATAGTCAGATTCCAAAAAATAAATCAGCGATATAATGCACAATATCAACAAACATTAAAAGACATTAATGATAGGATACAAAGGCCAATGTCAGCAAGCCTTCAAAGAAGTGGTAATCAGGTTTGTTACCTCTTGATGATAATAGCAATCAAGCCAAACTTAATTATGCTCCTGGAGATAACATAAGGTGAGAAGTAGGAATATAAGCTCTATGCACCAAGGATATTAAAAGGGTATGATGGAATAAGACTCGTGTTGCTGATATAGTAGCAGCATCTAAATAAACACAGAAGCACTCTGCAGAGGGAATATTAAGTTTCCTTTCATCAACATTGAAGGTAATGCATCGAATCTTGCTAGTGTGAGCACTCTTCTATGTGTGACAGCAGTAATGCTGTAGAAATTTAAAGTTGGTTCTTGAGACAAGAGATGGAAATTATAGTTCTATCACTCAGTATATTCAAGTCAAGGATTTCCCATTTGAGGACTTCCGAGGAAGAAGTGGTGGACTGAAGACGACTGTGCAAAAAGCAGAGCCGACGACCGCAGCAGAATGAACAGCCAGCGAGTTGACCAGCTCTTTGATACATCCTCTCTGGAAAGGAGAGGATTTGAGATTGCCCACAAGTACTCTGGATAGCTGCTCCTCATGAGGAGACAGCAAGACAGCAGTCTCCGGTGGGTTTAGAGCTCTGGGAGATGAGGGAATAGCCATCTTGCTCAAACCATGGTCAGTGCCTTTGAAAGGACACTAAGTTTGCATACTTCCTTTTCTAATCACTTTTGGAAATTGCTTGTTAACTGCTTTTCATGTATTAGGAACCTTTGGAGCAACACATTTTACAGCACTGGGTGAGTTTCCTTCAATCCTTAGCAAAATAAATTTTAGCTATAAGACTTTTTTGTTTAATAAACAGAAAAAGGATGATTAAAACTGATCTTAGAAAGTTAAAAATGGACTAAGGGTCCAGATAAATTTGTAATATGATTTTGGAATTAATTATAACGAATCCTTCCCATGGGAAAATACTTTTGTTTTCATTTAAAAAAAAACATAATAAGATAAGATTTTAAAAATTGGACACTAGAGGGAACTAAAGATTACAATTAAAGGAGAATAACACTTAAATTCAACTTATAATTATGGAATGAAGCAAAGTATTTTAACATTGGACATATTGAAGGATATTTTTTGAACAATGGACACAGAAGTTAATTTTAATAGTGTCTACCTCTACAAATAGACTGTGTTTAAAAGATGTTATGAAAGAAGAATGAGTTTTACCTGACAAGACTGAGATAGATTTGAAAGTGGATTTAAAAATGACAGGCTACAAGAATGATATGGAAAAAGATGCTACACTGGACATACAAAAGAAACCAGGTAATGCCTTAATAATTCAAAGGGATATACATATAACAAACCAAGAGAATGACCTGGATAATTTTTCTTTATTGGATTTACAAAAGAGGCTTGTTAATGTTTTGAAGAATTTTGTGAGAAGGGACAAAGAAAAAATAAAAAGAAATCAAGTTTTAGGACATTATTTGTAGGGACTAAAGATCAAGATTGTTAGAACTAAAAGGAAGAAATATACAGTTGGTTTATTTGATCATAGTTAAAATAGATACACTGTTATCTCTGGTAACTGCTAATGGACTTTCACTGACATTAGGACTGAAATGACAATGCTTTATGGATTTGTTTATAGCTGAGATGAGATATTGGAAGAAGAAATCATTTGTGGTATTTTAAGAGAAGGTGATAAGTTACTAAAATTGTTTATACTTGTGATGAAGGGGGAAATCTCTTTTTACTTATATATTTCCTTTTTCTTTACTATATTCTAATTTTTTCTTTCTTTTCTATTTTTCTTTTTTTAATTTCTTTTCTGCACCTTCTATTTTTTCTTTTTCTTTTTAGTTTGCATTAGTTTTTACTGCTGTAATTGTAATCTTTAATAAAATTATTATTTAAAAAGGATGATTTCCCATTGAACTCCTTGTATCTGTTGAGAGCAAGTGATATTAAGAAATAAGCAGGAAGGCTACAAAAGAAAAAGTAATTGACAATATTTTATTTTTCTACCTGTTATGACGACTGATGTTTCATTTAAACAATGGCATAAAGAAATATCTAAATTTGTGTGGTAAGGCAAAAAAACTGCGAATTAAGTACAAACTTCTACAAGATGCTAAAGAAAGAGGAAGTTTAGGTCTCCCAGATTTGAAGCTGTATTTTGCAGGTTCTTGTTTAGTCTGGATAAAAGAGTGGGTGACTTTGAGAAATAGGAGGTTATTGGAACTAGAGGGGCATGACCGAAGATTTGGGTGGCATGGCTATTTATGGTATAATAAAGTTAAAGTTAATGTAGATTTTAAAAAATCATTTTATTAGGTGTACCATATTGAGAATATGGAGCAGATATAAACCTAAGTTGTCTCCAAAGGTTCCTTTATGGTTGTTACCACAAGAAGCTTTTTATAGAAGAGAAATGATAAGTAAACATCAACGGTTAACTTACGATGACATATTGGAATTTTCTCGAAGAGACTTTGAACTAAAGACAAGAGATGAATTAATATCAGAAGGATATATGTGTCAATGGTTTTCCTAGCTACAATTACAAAAAAAGATTTAAAATAGATAAAAGGATTTATGGTTTTGAATATGGTAAGGCTGAATTTGAAGCAGAATTATATACTAATGATGAACATGTTATTGCAAAGATGTATAAACTTTTATTGAAACTACAGACAGAAGATGAACAAGTTAAGGACTGTATAATAAAATGGGCTAAAAACTTTGGCTATAACATACAGATGGAACAATGGGAAAATATGTAGCAGAAAGGACTGAAATTCACATTGTGTTATAACCTTAAAGAGAACTTTTATAAAATGAAGTATAGTTGGTATTTGTCACCAGAAGAATTATCTAAAATGTACAAAGGTACTTTGATTATATGTTGGAAATGTGAACAAGAAGGGACAATTTATTATCTCTGGTGGACTTGTAAAAAAGCAAAAAAAAAAAAAAAAATTGGAATGAAATACATATTTTCCTACAGAAGATTTTAAAGATTAATGTTCAATCAAAACCAGAGACTTTCCTTTTGGGTTTGATGGATAAAACTTATGGAATTTTGTTCTTATGTATGATAACAGCAGCAAGGCTTTTATATGCACAGAGATGGAAAGATAAGATACTACCACAGTGGAGGAATGGGTGGTGAAGCTGATGGAGTTGGCTGAGATGGCAGAATTGATGGCTTTGATTGAGATAAGACCTTGTGTAATTTTAATGCTAACTGGAAAACGTTTTTGGACTTTTTGCGGAAACAAAAAAATGAAATTATGTTGTATGGATTTGATGATTAGAAATAATATGGGATAATAGAAATAATGGAAGTCATGTTATAAGGTAAGAGCAAGAGTTTAATTAATATTGTTACTTATATCTGTTGCAAGAAGGGTTGGAATTCAATTCTTTTTTTTTTCTTTTGCCTCTTTTTTTTCTGTACTTTTAATCTTTACTATCCTTTTTTTCTAATTTCTAATTTCTTTCTTCTTCTTCTTCTTCTTCTTCTTCTTCTTCTTCTTCTTCTTCTTCTTCTTCTTCTTTCTTGTTAGTTTTTACTGTTCTTTTTTTTAAAAAAGAATAAAGCTATTAAAAAAAAGACAATATTTTATTTTTGCATCCAGAAATAAACATCTTCAAAAATTAGCTGATCCAGTAACTCACTACCCCAAAGATTGTGTTAGCCAGCATTTTGGAGTGGTAATTGTCTAGGAACCCAAGGATTATTCATAAGGGTATAAATGCCCAAGATAAATTGAGCAATGTAAAGACTCCCTTTTCCAGGAGAACAAAATTGTACCCAAAATGAAATGTAAAATCATAGATGTCTTAGTTGCACCTAGTTATGCATGGTGTCTGCTTGTGTAGCATTAATTATTCTTGATAAGAAAAGGACATCAGAATTTATCTTACTAATGAGTGATTTCTGTGTTGAAGGAAACCTAAACATAACATAACATAAAAAATAATAAAGCTTTATTATTATTTATTTATAAATTATCCACTAATTTAAACCAAGGACACTATCAATGTAGATTGCCTAGTGCTTATTTATTTTATTTGTTTGTTAAATTACTATACTGCTTTTAATTGAAAGCAACTGATATAAGAATATTCTTTGACTTTATCCCTACAATTCGTAGAGTAGGTTGGGCTGGAAGAACAAGTCACTCATAGGTCATCCTACGAGTGTTTATGTGTTCCAAGGGTGCTGCAGGATATTTCTATCCTCTGTCCTATGATCACATCTGCACAAACAGGCCAGTCCTGTTTCAAACACACTCCCAAAGATGTTTGGAATCATAATAGTTCAGCCAAGGAACTCTATGGTATTTCAAAGATTTAAACTGATTGAGGTATAGACATTTGTGGGTAACTGGAGCCCACTTTACCAGATGCACAGAGTGTTCTAGAAAAAGTACAATATACAAGATGTTGCAAATCAATCAATCAATTAATCAGTCAATCAATCAATATTATATATGGCCCAACCCGGCTTGCCTTTCATAAGACCCTAAAGGCCTGGTTCTGTGCCCAGGCCTGGGGCCCCAAGTGTGTGAAGGGACCATCTCCTGGCTGTGTTAGTGATTGTGGATTATGGTATTTCCTCACCTGCTACATATTTTAATTTTTGTATCTGTCATAATTGTTTTTATTTTATTTGGATATTGTTCACCACACAGAGCCACTAGTTGAGATGGGCAGTGCTACAAATTGAATAAATAAATGAATAAATAAAAATTCTATTATAAATAAAGCTATGCAACAGTGGACTCAGAGCAAAATTAGAGGTTAACCAGAATGTATGGTTGTCAACAAACACAGTCTGGTATGTCTTCCTGGATTAGCCTAATAAATGTATGACATCTGATAAAAATGCTGATTCTCAGCCCTTTCTCCCTTTCATTGGCTTCTACTTTCCCTGTGTCGGAAAACGCAAGAAGATGGTATTAAATTCAATATTAAAAGAAGCTCATTTTATTTTACTGAGTGGAGAGCATAAGATACAAGACTCGAGCTTTCAGTAGAAAGCATATCTCATTTTCCACTTCATATATTTCTTGCCATAACATGGCTACTCTTCTGTAATTACAGAAGATATCAACTTATTACAACATAGATGCATTCCTGTATATTCCTGGCACGCAGGCAGAGCAGCCCTCCTGAAGTTTGGGTGGTATGAAAGTGGGCAGGTTGAGCATTAGAGTCAGAGGGATTGCCTTATTCAGAATCCTTCGAGACTTGTATCAACACGATTGAAGAGGAGAAAGGAGTGTTTTGATTTCCTTGACACAGTGGGAGGAAAATAAGTTATGATAGTATCAAGACTCAGATTGCCCTAATCATCCCTGGCATATCTGTGAAAACTTCCCTTTTTGTTCCTGCTAATATTGGAGCTGCAGTGGAGTAGCTATTTCCATCACTGGACATGTTTGTCCATCACTGGACATCCTAGAGTTCAGTGACGCACAAACAAGGGCCTGGATCATTTAAATTACAACTCCCATAATTCTTTGCCATAAATGAGGATATCTAGAACTGGTGGGTGATAAGTCCAAACATTCAGAGATTACCTCATTTTGGCTGGCCACCCTGCCAGAGACTCTAGGATTTATGAAGACTAGATATCATTGAATTTAGAGTGTGTGTCCTTCTAAAAATCAATTTGACTCAATAGATTTTGCATGTGCAAATAGTCCTGTGTGTAATAGGAAAACAAAAACCTGATGTGTTCTTGTTAAAGTAGTAGTAATGTCAGAAATGCTAAACTGTAATACACTGTACTTTAGCAAATTATAACAATGCTACTAAAGTTTGGTGAATGTGATTTCCTTATAAAAATTCCTTTCAACTAGGACTATGTGAGGCCAAGATAATGAGCCAAAATGGGACTTTTGGTGTAAAATGAAATTAGAATGTGCATTTTACTGTGGACTTCATGATGATTATATTTTACAAAATGGACTTTTACCAAAACACTAACTATGGAAAGAGATTCTTTTGTTCCAGATCTCCCTTTGGGAAATTCTGTGAATTTATATGATGTTCCACTAACAAATGCAAGTGATTAGATGTAAGCAACGGTTATAGTAATGAATTTCATTATGAAGAGAAGGATATGAAAAGCTGGATCAACATTTCACAAAGGCCCACCATTTCCAGACATCTGTAAGTCTGCCATAAACACTTTTGCTAAATTGCCATTGCAAGATCTAAGTCATAAGACATGGATTTCTCTGGTAAGTGATGTGAAAGCAACAGATCTGGCTCCAAACGCCTGCTCCATATGGTAGCTAGCTATTTGTTTAATCCACAGTTGAATCAAAGAGAGAAAAGTACTGTGAGGATACAGTAAACTTGTGGTTCAGGAGATTTAGATTCTAGTTATTGTTCTGCAACATATTTATATATATCTTTGGGCAATTCAGTTAACCTCTCCACATTTTGCTTCCTTTCCCTGAAAGTGGTAATGGTAACACAAAAGCCACAAATAAGGCTCCAGAGGCTTAGGTTATGAATATTTCACAGCATAACTTTAAGAGCTTCAAATAGAAGTAGAGAACTGTGTTTCTAATAACATTGTCTTCAGCAAAGCCACCTCCTCCTCCTCCTCCTCTTTCTTTTAATATCTCCTGAACCTGGTAGACATTTCATTTATTGCTTTCCACCAGATCAGTTGAAGCAATCCATACAATCTTATGAACGATGCAGTGATCCTGGAACTGCCATCCAGATGACCCAGAAAATCAAAATTGCATTTTATTGGCAGCAGACACAGTAAGTGGGAAAAATATAAAGTTTTGAAAATGTTGCTGAAGAAACAATGGTATCCGTCAATAATCAATGGTAGAGATGACAGGTACCATGAAAACAGAAGGGTCATTTCTTAAGAACAAGAAACAATGATCTGTTTCTTTCTTCACACCAGTGGTAAAATATTATTTTGGGGAAAATATTTCTGCTCATTTGAAAGAATGTTTCATTTATTACCATGCATTTACTATGCATTCATTCATTATATTTATAACCAATCTTTCTTCCAGGAGCTCAGTTTTGTGTACTTACCTCTCCCTTCTCCATTTTTTTTTCATCCCACAACCATATTGTGAGGTATGCTGAGTTGAGTGATCTGCCTCGTCCGAAGTGCTCTAGTGAATTTCTGTGGCAAAAGATGAACTGGAAATCGGGTTTCCTCAGATCTACTCTACCAAGTTAACTACTATATTAGTTATTTATACAGCCAAACCAGCTTACAAGAAATATGATGATGATGATGATGATGATCATCATCATCATCAACAACAACAACAGCAATGATAGAAAGCTTCAAGCTAGAGTTAGGAAGGACAGATCTGACTTTTAATTGAGCCATTGATGCAATTTTGATCCCAATATAAATAATCATTAAAATAACAAAAAAAAAAAAAGTTTCTTATTGTGTGGATCGATGGAAGGAGGTTGGCCTCAATATAATCCAAAAAACTAAGAGGAAACAATTGGGAACTGTTGGCTAATGATGTGCATACATATAGCGCTTCACCAGGTGTGCACATCCCAGCACAGAATCAGGTTGAATATGCCTTCTCTCTATACAGCTGCTGTCATAGTGTGTCGACAATAACTCACATAGAACTCAACGCACTACCAGAGTAACCACGTATCTCAAAACTAGAATGCAAGCAGCTGTTTTTAGCTAAAGCCTTTGGAAAAGCCCCTGAAGAGGATATGGTCCCCCCAGAAGTACATAAGCATCTCCATTGGTGGTTCCCCATTCTGACTAGACTCTTTTCAGAAATACACAAAGCCTGTGTTACACCTAATCAGTGATTTCACCTTAGCTCAATTCTCTTACATGCTTTTTCTTTCTTGCTGTTTTTTCCTTTCTTTTTTTCTTCTTCTTATTACTAATTTCTATCTCTTTTTTTAAATTCTATGTAATGTTGTTATGGCTCCAGCAAGAAACTTACTGATTGATCGATTAATAATAATAATATTTTTCAACAACAAAAATAACAATTAAAATCCTCTTCTAGTTTTGCTATAGAGTGATACAATAATAGCTATCTGCTGTCCTCCTTTTTTCAAGGATGATTTCTAACTTTTAATGAGTATTTTAAACAGAAAGAAAAAACACATCGGGTTACCCTTATCCATTTTCACTACCTTCTTGCTACCCTCTTCCTTTCCCCTTTTGCTTTTCTGAGGATAAAATGTCATGTATGCTGTGCAGGAAAAGATGCTGGATTTAGAGTGTATGACATTTGTATACCATTCTGACTTCTTCCACAGAATCTTCATTTCAGATTTTCCATGCTTTTCCTGAAGTTCTTCTTTTTCTATTTCAATCTACCTATCCCCGTCTGACCCTTCATCTAGCAGTTATGACTCACTTACTGGTTCTATTACTTGTTTAGCTGTTGCGTCTTGTTAAAACTTGGTTATACAGGTAGCATTACCTCTCTTCCTCTTGGTCCTCCTTCATTTTGGCCCTATCTTTTAATTAGGTTTTACCTTTGAATAAAGTTCTGTTTTTATTCTTCCATTGTTTTATCAGTATACGTGTCAGTAACTCACACGCATAAATCTGTGAGTGATCTAGAGTGCAGAACTAATTCCCCCTTAGTAAAAGTGCAATTAAGTATGTTATTTATTGGAGAAGAAATAGAGGCAAAGGCATTGTTCAATACCCAATTACATCTCCCACCCCCAATGAAATTAAACATCCACTGTTTGAAGACCTATTATCTTTAATTCAGTCAGGGGTGTTCCAAGATTTCATCATGATGCAAGGTCTACAGTACACCATTGCATTCTACAACCCACTGTAGCTTGTGTTTTATGAGCATATGATATCAACACAGAAATAAACTGGACAGAGTTTCGATAGCATTACCAAGAACGTCATCTTGACTTTTGATCCCACCATGGAAACAGCTGACACTGACCTTGTCAGAGCTTGGAAGCTAAGCATGACCAGACCTAATGATTTGCGTATTCTTGCCAAAGTGAAAAATAAAGCTTTTAGTGGATAATCAGTTCATTTACACTCAGTTCTGCACACTCATTGATGGGAAATCAAACATAATAGAACATGTGTTCACAATCCTGTCTACCTTATTCTCTATCTTTCTTTTTTCATGACTTCCTGAAATGGATGATTTTGAAAATATATATTAAATTGTATTATTTTAAAAGGATGGATTTTTTTTCATGATAAAATTATTACATGTTAGCATTCAGGTTCCTGACCACTTTCTTCCTTGCCCTAAAATTATAAGTCTAGGAGCTACTGCACTTAATGCCCTCCCTTGCCCTGCTATAGTAAGGAGAACTGCATGTCCACTTCTGTAGGAATAATTCTACCCAATTTGCTCTCTTTCTCTCTCTCTCTTTTAGTTCATACTGTATGTAAGGTTGCACCATCAGTGAATTTTAATTAACTATCTATTTCATCACAGACATTTATCATATAACATCTTGAATAAGATTGCCCATGTTTTGTTCCTCCATTGTCATAACTGTTCTCATATCTCATAATTTGTTCTGACACCGGCAGTCTTGTGCAAATGATGTTATGCTGAAATATGTTGTGTTGCTATCTCCGATGACAACAGCCTAAACTTTTACTGTAATTAGTCAGGTGGATAAATTACATCTCCCAAGCCTTCACCATCCATATATTTAAACTGGACGTTTTATGGGTTTGGTTCCCTTTCTCTCTCTCTTCGAGTTTAATAGACTTGTCCCGGATTGTACCCATGAGGTGTGTTAGATGCTGAGTTATGTCATTTTCACTTTAATTCTTGTTAATGAATGAAGTCCTATAAATTGCCACCACCCTCTATATTTTAAGGATTGTTTTTTCAAGAATTAGCCCCGTTTTTATGACTTCAAGCATCTTGCCCTTGCTTGTTCGTATCTGCTAGTAGTTTTCATTTTCTCTTTGGAATCCAATCCAAGTGAGACCTAAATCTCTGCACTTGATTCTCAGCCAGCTTTCCCCCCCCCACCCCTTCAGCATCAACTTTTTCTATAGCCTATGCCATGAGGCACCAGATACCTAGCTACATGGATCCTCTTTTTTTTTTTTTTCTGGCCTTAGGAACTAAGTAACTGTCCATAACAAACTCAAATCCCAGTATCAGATTTCTGAGAGTTAATGGGACTGTGTGTTTCTCAATTGTTAGACCTTCAGCTTTGAGAGGAGGTCACTAGAAAAGTCAGGCAGACTTTCTTCTGTAATTATTATCTCTAAGATGCTGTATGACAAATAAGTAGTTGGGAACCAATCTGAATGTAAATTGGGGATAAAAAAAAGATAGTTCTTCAAAGATGTTTCAAATTGTATTCCAGTTTTCATTATCTGAACCAGCATGTCAGTAGCAATGCCACACTTAACAGGATCCTGTACTACTTGAGGGGGGAGAGATGGAAAGGAAATTCTCAGTGATTATTAAACAGAAGCTCTCCTAAGACTTATATACAGCAAAGATATGACTTCGGCATATGACTAGGTGCGTAAATGCAAGGTGCGTAAGTGTGTGAGTGTAAATGCAAGGTGAATAACTGGAATCAATTAAGGCTTGCTTTTATTTCATTACATTTGTTACTTGCAACAATCAAATGATTTTCAGTGGCTTTTTCTGATTTCACAGACATTTTTATAATGGCAGCAGCTGGTGGGCAAGGGGCAACCACAGTTGTGATTGTTGTTGACTGGGTACGCATATCACACTAAGCCCTAGTCTGCTTAAGTATAATTAGCTAGATAAAATACAATAGGTTAGGCCTATGAAGCATAATAAGCAACAACACAAAGTGGCTTGGTTGATTTTGGCTTAGTGTGTTGTGAAGCCAACCATGAGCTCATCAGATGTGTAGATCCATGTGTAGGTCCAGAGTAGGAAAGGACCATTTAGACCAGAGTTCCAAGGCTGGCTGGGGAATTCTGGGAGTTGAAGTCCACCCATCTTAAAGTTGCCAAGGTTGAGGAAACCTGATTTAGACCATCAAGTCCAACTCCACTGCTTTGTGCAGGAATCTACATTAAAACATTTCCAACAAATGGCTGTCTAGCTTCTGCTTAAATATACCCAGTGGATAAAAGCTCAGCATTTCTCTAGGTCAGTGTTTCTCAGCCTTGGCAACTTTAAGGTGTCTGGACTTCAACTCCCAGAATTCCCCATGCAAGCTGGGGAAAAACTACTCTAGGTCATTTCTTCTCCTGTTGAACTTCTCTGTTAGGAACTTTGTCCCAATATTTAGCCAGAACCTCTTTTCCTTTCTATTCAAGAGGGTATGGAAAAACTGCCACGTCAACTATCCCAATGTTTTGATCCAGAATTGCAATCTACTTCTCCACCCCAGATTAAGTCACACATTCTACATAAAGCCAACACAATCCAAATAAATGCATTCCCCTGGAGTTTAAACTAATTTCCTTTGGGGTTTTTCCACCCATTGACTGTTGTATCATCCATGTAATCAAAGGACTATGACTCAGAAAACAAATGTTCCATGCTTTTTCTCAAAGCAAAAGGGACTTTGCACCAGCATGGACACAGTGGGTCCAGAGATACCTTGCTGAAAAGTGCAGCTCTTACACCCTTCCCCCAAACGTTTGTGCCCTCTTGATTTTTAAGAGTCCTTTCTGGCTCTGTAAGTATTATTAGTATTAGTATTAAAAAAATGCTGGATGGCCACAGCTCTGTGCTTGCTTATTAATATTGGGGAGGAAAGATCCTGCCCTCAGCCCTAAGTGTGTGGGGTATTGCAGGGGTTGGTGCTCTCCCCACTCCTATTCAACATCTAAATGAAGCCCCTGGGTGAACTCAACTGTCACCATGGGGTGAGGTAATATCAGTATGCTAATGATACCCAATTATACATCTCTGCCCCAGGCAAATTTAGCAATGCTGTTGATGCCTTATCCTGAGGCTGTGGGGATCTGGATGGGGAACAATAGGTTTCAACTGAACCCTAGCAAGACTGAGTGGCTCTGGGTTTTTGGGCCTACCGGTTCTGGGACTATGCCATCTTTGGTACTGGATGGGGTTGCACTGCCCCAGACAGACCCAGTGTCCAACTTGGAGGTCTTCCTAGACTCATGATTCCTGCTCAGAGAGCAGGTGACAGTCATGGCTAGCAGGGGCTATGCACTGCTTCATGTTGTGCTCCAGTTATGCTCATTACTGGATTGGGAGGCTGTGCTCATGCTCACTCATGCTCTGATCACCTCCTGGGTGGACTTCTGTAAGCCCTCTATATGGGGCTGCCCTTGAAGGATATTCAGAAGCTTCAGCTGGTACAGAATGTGGCAGAGTTATGTGTACCTAACTGGTGATGGTTTTGACCTTTAAAGCCCTTCTTGGCATGGAGCTGGGTTATTTCAGGACCATCTGTTTCCAATTTCTATCCCATCAGGTCTGGCAGAAGAGGTGTTGTGGGTTCCATCTGCCAAAAAGTTACATCTGGCAGGACCCAGGAAATGGGCCTTTTCTGCCATGGCACTCACTGTGTAGAACATCATACCCTCTGAGGTGAAACTGGCCCCATCCCTGATATCTCTGTTGACCTTCCAAAAGCCCCTCAAAACCTAGTTATGTCAAGAGGCCTGGGAGTCAGAAGGGAATGGTGATCTGATGAGGTGGCTCCATTGTTCATAATATCTGATGCTCTCTCCTAGTCTTTTAATAATTTAATTTTAATTGTTGTATTTGTTGATTTTTTAAATAAAACTTTATTATATTATAGTTCAAAATACAGTTAAAATACAAAACAGAAAATACAGCAAAGATAGAAAATAGAGCTAAAAGAAAAAAGACAAAAACTTGTAATAGTGAGGATAGATAGAAAATTGAAACAGAAAATGACTTCCGACTATCTCCCATACAAATTAAAAAAAAAAATCTCTTACCACCAATTAATCCAAGTTCACATTATTTCTATCAACACAAACTGTCTAATCATTAAAACCCACAATCATTTTTTCCTCATACAAGCACCTAATCTAAAAAAAGTTGCCATAAGGAGACAAATTTAGAAATAGTATTATTTCTTATTGAAGCTGTTAACTTGGCCATTTGAGCCAAGTCCATTAATTTAATAATCCATTCTTCCACTGTAGGTATTTGTGGATCCTTCCATCTTTGCACATATAACAGTCTTGCAGCAGTGATCATATACAAAAGCAAAGTTCCACGTTGTTTCCCCAGTCCTTTCTCCATCAAACCCAATAAAAACAGTTCTGGGTTTTTTTTGAATGCTCACTATAAGAATCTTTTGAACAGCAATACATATGTGATCCCAATTTTTTTTAGCCTTTTCACAGGTCCACCAAAGAGTATTTGTTGAATTTTTTTTTGTTTTTATGGTTTGATTGTATGCCACCCAGAGTCACATTTTGTGAGATTGGTGGCCATATAAATATGATAGATAGATAGATAGATAGATAGATAGATAGATAGATAGATAGATAGAATGAATATTAGGGCTATGTTATCTAGGCAGAATAAGTCCATACAACCACTAGATGCTGGCAGTGATAAAGAACACTAGTTTACCAGCTTCTAGTAGTTGCACAGATTTTTGCAGGTCAGATATGGCATCCCAGAGAATATGACCACTGTTGGGAGGGAGGGAGGGAGGGAGGAAGGAAGGAAGGAAGGATGGAAGGAGGAGGAAGAATCCATCTAATTTTGTCTTCTCATAAATTGTAATAATAACATAGGGGCAGAAATAAATTTACCTGCTATGTCTGCAATTCACCCCTACTCTCTGGTCACTAAGACTCGCACCTTGTACCTAGGCATGCAACAGATTCATTTATTATAAAAACACAGGAAGAGAAATAACTTCTGAGGATCCTTATATTACAATGCCTCAATTCCAAATATTGCGCCAAAAAGAAAAGGGATACACTTTGCACAGTCTCAGAGAGGGAAAGGAAGCTAAAATATGTATGCCCTATTTATGTACATACATCCACACATATCATATCAATGACATTTTTTGACTTAACACAACCAACTGGTAGCTCATTTCTCATTTGGCAAGCTTCTTCATGACAATTTTGTGAATGAACCTATACCATGCTTTGAAAAAAATAAGTATGCCCATTGTCTTTAAAAGATTAGAGATTCCTGATGTAGATGCTAATGGATTAAGTAGCATTCTTCAA
The DNA here is from genome assembly GCA_030867105.1 of Liasis olivaceus. Lineage (NCBI taxonomy): Eukaryota > Metazoa > Chordata > Lepidosauria > Squamata > Pythonidae > Liasis > Liasis olivaceus. Next base: position 15,921,976 of record CM061350.1, read on the forward strand.
CATCAGTTTATGGGATATTATGCCAAACAGATCCAAATGTTGACCCCAAATCCTATATTATCCCATGAGTTGACCATGGCAGATGACATAGAATATATGGATATTCTTCCTCTCATTAGTTCCTGACATATGTCATCTACCTAAGAGGATACCCATACCCACACCCCAAACCCCTGTCTTCATATTTATCAAGCATGCAGCCAGCAAGTATAATGGGCTGTAAGAACAGGAGGAAGGAAGAGTCGCAAACAAGACAATGGTCAGATAAAAGAAATGTGAGTCTGAGGCAGAAATGTAATTTGGGAAAGTATCTTAGACTTTACCCTCCCTAGTTCTCCTGAAGATAAAGGGAGGGAGGGGGAAGGTGCATTGAGACTTGCAAGATTCTGGTACTGTCATCTTATAACAAAAGTAGTATTAGCATTCATAACTTTGGTTTCTTAGTCTTGTCTACCTCGAAGGGCTGACATCAATCTTGCAAGTCTCACTGCACCTCTTCTGAAAGTGTCTAGGTGAAAATCAAAGGGAAAAAAAAAACATAACTGGCAATCTTGTGGGTGTATTACAGGCCACCTAACCAAGCAGAAGTGGTAGATGAAAACTTCACTAATCATATGGCCAAAGAATCGCGAAGATACACTATTGTGGTACTGGGATATTTCAACTACCAAGACATCAACTGGAAATCAAATTCTATGGCATGTAGAAGGGGCAATAGGTTCTTGACATGCCTTGTATACAGCTTCATAACCCAAAAAGCTAGGGAGGAAGTTGTGGGATTAGCTATACTGGACTTAATACTTATTAACAGAGAAGAAATGGTTGAGGATGTGGAAGTTGCAGAGACCTTGAGAAAGACTAAGTAGAGATCTGGAATTCACCAGATTTCAGGAAAGGAAAACTGAAGGTAGTCAGTATCAGGGACTGGATGGATAACATCCCAGGGTGCAGAAGGAACCGGATGATGTTATCACAAAACCACTGTATTTTCTAAGACCTGGAGTACAGGGGAAGTGCTGGAAGATTGGAAAAGAGCTAATGGTGTTCTCATCTCCAAAAAGGAAAACCCAGATAATGGGGGGGGGGGGGGGTGTTTCAACATTTTCATAAATGACAAAGTGGGGTGGGAGACTACCAAAACCTCAGAAGACAGGCTCAGGGTTCAAATGGAACTTGACAGATTTGAACATTGGACTCTATCCATCAAAATTCCACAAATATCACACACAGATAAGATAGGTGGTACTTGTAAGAAGGATTCTGGTAGACTAGAAATTAAGCATGAGCCAGTAGTGTGCTGCTGCCGCCACAAAAGCTAATACAGCCTTGGGCTGCATCAGTAGAGGTACAGCGTTGAGATCATGGGAAGGATAATTCAAATCTATGGTGCACTAGTCAGAATATACCTAGAATATTGCGTCAAGTTCTGATTACCATCATTCAAGAAGGATTCTGAGGAAGTGGAAAAAGTGCACAGAAAAGTAATAAAAATGGGCTTGGAGGAGAAAGTCTAAAGGAACTGGGTATGTTTAGCCTAAAGAAGGCAAGACAAAGGGGAGACATGATTACAGTCTTTCAGTACTTGAAAAAGGATGTGGACTTATTCTCCAAAACTCCGAAGGACAGCAGCCAACAGGTGGAAATTTTACTGAGAAAAATCCAAACTTGAAATAAGGAGGAATGTCCTGACCACAAGACTTATTAAGCAAAGAGGCAGTCTGCTTCTTGGAGTCATGGGTGCTCCATCATTGGAAGTTTTGAAGTAAAGGTTGGGCAACCATATAGTATCTCTGGTCATGGTCAGAGGATTCCTGCCCTGGACAGGGGGTTGGAGTAGAAGACAATTCTATGTTTCTGTAATGTCCCAAAGCCTTACTCCTTATTACTGTTGATCTGATTCCAACTTTGAGTTGATTCCAAACAGCAGTGGAAGTCACTGTTTTCCTCAGTTTATAACCTGAACTACTGTGAGTAAGTTCATCTTCATATCATTGTTATAATTCCTTCTTTCAGCATTATTTTTACTAGACTTATTATTGGTATGTGAAGCTTTCCGAAGTTATATCTTGTAACACAATTTCAAGTGTTTAAAGCACATTTCCTTGAAGCCTTAAAGCAGCCATGCCCACTGCAAAGGTTGCATGGTTTCTTCAAAAGTTGTCCTCAGTTCTGTGCTAGCATGTGCTAGTATACATGTATGTGCAGAGACAGAGAGCACGTCTGCTGGGACTGATTGCAAAGGGAGGTGACTGCACACCTGTACTTATGCAGAGATAGCTAGGGACAGCTTGGAAGCAGCTGCATGAACTCTGCAAAGGATGCAGCTATTGTAATACTTTGAGGAGAGGTGCCTTGCTTGGGCTAATGCTTTTTTCAAAGCGTCTCTTTCAGATGCTTTGCACAGCCTTCATTAGGGTTATCTTACATTTGAGGGAATGCTGCAGATTGAAAGTCCAAGTGTGCTTCAGGGAGATTCGGATGTTGCCTAAAGTGAATTGGGCTTTCCTTAAATAGTCCAGGAAGAAGCTAACTGTTTCAGATCAGTTTAGAGCTTCAGAGGGACCCACATTTCTTAGCCAGTTGAAAATGGCTAGATAATCCCTCTAACCCAGGGTTTCTCAACCTTAGCCGCTTTAAGATATGTGGAGTTCAACTCCCAGAATTCCCCAGCCAGCCATGCTGGCTGGGGAATTCTGGGAGTTGAACTCCACATATCTTAAAGTGGCTAAGGTTGAGAAACCCTGGTCTAACCTCTCCCTAAAAAAGAAAGCATCAAGTGGATATGGTAGAAGAGAAAAATGAGAGCTTTGTCCTTTTATCAAATAATTTGATTGTAGCTCTCTAATGGATTAAAGAACTGCCTTTTGTTGAAAGGTTTGGTTGGAGTTGTTCTAGTGTACATGAATTCATTCCACCTCCAGACTAACATCTTGAACTTTTCTTGGAGAATATCACTATTTCCTAAATATAATTCCTTGTATCTTAATTCTTATTTGAAATTCTCCCACAGTTCTTTTGGGAGGGGTCTGTTCTAAGTGAGTAATCGCTATTATTAGCTATAGCTTCACCCCCACATCTTAAAGAACTGCAGACAGATGCTACATGCCCTCTTTCTGAATCAGTTCTAAAGTGCTACACAGCTTTAATCACCTTATCACCAGATATACCGTTGCTCCTAACAAATTGTTTGTCACATGTCACTGTTGTAAATTCTGGTCACAGTTTTGCTGTGTGGCCTGCCCTCAGTTCTATCCTTTTCTCTTCTGCCTAATCCAACATTCCTGTAGTGAGCCCTTTCTTGCCTTAAAATAAAAGTCACATTTTGTAAGACCCATTTTCAGGCATTATTTTGGTAAGCTGCTGCTGAGAAATTTGTTAGAAATGCTGCAGTTGGCAATTAAACAAAGTGTTTTAGCCACCATCTCACTGTTCCTGGCAAAGAGAGTAGAACTGGGTTTTCTCCAGGTATCTCATCTCTGGAATGACTTGCCCAAATATAATTTTTTATGAGTACCACCAACTGTCCACACCAAAAAAACATTGCCTTGAACTTGAAAATAGTTTTGCTGCAGCGGATTCATGTCCCACCTGACGTACTCTGACATGCTTAATTTACCCTCATTGGCACTATTATTCTGGCAAACTGGGTAAAATGCCATTCTACTACTGAACCTCCTTTCCACACCAATGGAGAACAATTTAGATCACATCCAATGGCCCCAAGGCTGAGCTTCTGGCAATGAGAGTATCCCTCTCTTATTGATTTGTGAAGGTAATTTATGGATTTGTATATCTCTCTTCAGTGAAGCATTACCAGATGGTTTACAATACAATAAAGAATACAATAACAACAAGATCATAAAAATAATAAAGCACTCAATAAAACAGCAGTCAAGAATGGCGGTGTTAAAATTCAATGGATGTTTAAAAGCCTTGAAAAATGTAAGCAAACTGTCTAGAAAGAAATAGAATTGCTATTCATATTTATAGACAAACCTAATTGAGGATGAAAAATATCTACCCAATAAAATAAAAGTTTGGAGCTTTTTAAAAGTTGCCACAGATGAAACAAAATCCATGCAAAAAGAAGAATATACTAGTATATAGACACAATGAATATTCAGACTTTTCTAGTTTCCTAAGTTTGGGAAGGAATAAGAAAAATCCCAAAACATCCTTTCAATATTTTCATAGCATGCTTGATTTGTACCTATATATTCTTAAAGTGATTGGTTATGTGCCATCAATTCATTTTCAACTCCTAGCAACCACATAGATAGATTTTCTCCATGATGATCTATCCCTAACCTGCTCTTTTCAGTCTTCCAATGGTGCAATCGTCACCACTATAAATGAGTCCATCCATCTTGCTGTTGGTTGTCTTCTTCTCCTCTTTCCCTCCACCTTTCCCAGCATTACAGCCTTCTCCAGAGAGCTGGGTCTTCACATGATGTCTCTGAAGTAGGATGATTTTAACCTGGTCATTTGTGCCTCCAGAGAGGACTCTGAGTTGGTTTGTTTGATGATGCACTGGTTTGTTTTCTTTGCTGTCCACAGTATTCTCAGGAGTCTTCTCCAACACCAAAGTTCAAAGGCATCAATACTCTTCCTGTCCTGCTTCTTTAAAGTCCAACTTTCACTTCCATAAAGTGTTACGGGGAATACAACGGCTTGCATGATTCTGATCTTTGTAGTTATAGACACATCATGACATTTCAATATCTTTTCCAAGGCCTTCATAGCTGCTCTACCAAGTGCTAGTCTGTGATGTAGTTCTTGACTGCTTCTTCATTTACTGTAATTGTTGATCCTAAAAAGAAGCTATCCACTACTTTGATATCTTCATTTTCAATTCTAAGGCTGGTTGTTCTGCCTGTGGTTGTCAGTTTGGTCTTCTTTATATTTAATTTTAGTCCCTTTTTTCACTGTGCTTTTTGACTTTTATTACTAGGGCTTCCAAATCCTTTGCAATTTCAGCTATCAGGGTAGTGACATCAGCATAGTGCAAGATATTGATGTTTCTTCCTCCAATTTTAAACCGTGCTCATCTTCTTCCAATCCACTTCCCTTAATATATATTCAGCATATAAATTGAATAAATATGGGGAGAGTATACAGCCTTGTCACACTCTTTTGCCAACCTGTTGTCAGTCTGTTTCTCCATGTTCTGTCTGTACTGTGGCTTTCTGGCCTGTACATGAATTTCTCATGAGGCCAATGAGATGATCTGGGATTCTTATTTTTATGAGCACTTTCCAGAGCTTGATGTGATCAACACAATCAAAGGCTTTTCTATAGTCAGTGAAGTACATACTGACTTCTTTCTTGTATTCTTTGGCTTTCTCTTGGGGGGGGGGGGGACTCCTTTGGGTCAAGCTCAACTCTTGATGACTTCATGGAAACCTCCATGACAACAATATAGAAGTGGTTGGCCTTTGCCTTCTTTCATGAAGGTGATTTTCAGTTTGCTTTTATTTCCAATCTAGCCAATAGCATGCATTCAAATGGTAACAAAGCCCAACCCTGCTTAGCTCTTGAGGCCAGAAAAGATCAACTAGGTGGTTCCACTTGCAACTTTAGCTTAACTTATATGACAATTTAGTTAAAATGAAATTGAACAATAACACAATAGTTCTCCATGTATTTATTCATTTTCTCCAAGACATAGCTGTTATAATGTATAAAGAACAGCAGAGACTCCATTTACAATAATAACAAATTCCTAGGTCTCATTTTGTTTGGAAAGGGGGACATTTTCATCACTTTGCGAAACAATTTTATCTAATGTGTTTCCACAAAAGAAAATGACCAACTGTGCTTGTATGAGAATATATGGTGGTTAGATTAGCTCTCAAATGTTGAGAGTTTCCTTCCACACCTTGTATCGCTTACTTCTCTTTCATTAATTGGTGGTAAGGACAGGTACAGAGAAGTGATCTTAATCCTCAGTGAGGATTATTCTGGCTTGAAAGGTGGAAAGTCTGTGTGGAATAAACATACTTCAAACAGGTGCTGAAGATTATATATTATAAATTTTAAAATACATATTAAATATTATAAATCTTTATAACTAAGGATTTATCAGGTAACTCTTTAAAAAAAGATAATTCATCTATTGAAATGTCTCAATTAGCTTCAAAGCTATTCATAATTCTTACATAGGTAGATTGTTAGTTGTTTTTTTGGAAAGAGTAATCTAAGAAATTATAGAAGTGGTGTGTTACTTCTTTTTAAATAGTAGTAGGCGTTCCTTTTTAGTGGTTTCAAATAGTCCTAATGCCTCAACATTCATTAGTTTTTACATTAGTCTCACACATTCTGTAGCAGCTCTTTCAAAGGATTTGCACAGTCCCACTACTGATCAAAAGAAATTATGCAACTATTCCAATGAGTCCTCCTGAAGAGAGAGGATTTTGAAAAAAAAAGAAAAAAAAGTCAGAATTTATGGTGGGAAAATGTGAAAATACAGCATCATTGGGACCTTCTAAGCCTCTGTTAATGAGACAGGGTGATACTATGATTAAAGTGTCATGATGAAGCACAATTAACTCATGGTCAGTGCTGTTCCAATCCAATTTTAAAAGTGAACAGATAAGAATGTTTTTATTAAGTGGCAATCATGGGGAATATGGTCAAGAATAGTTCTCTCCCAGAACCAGCTTCTAGAGAGCTGATTGATTGATTGAATGTGATCAGGTCAGTGTTGACTCTTAGTGACTACACAAATAGACCTTCTCCAGGATGTTCTGTCTTCAACCTGTCCCTTTGCCCATCACCACTGTAACTGGTCTGCCCACCTTAAAGAAGTATAAATGTAATACTTTTTTTTGTGTGTGTGCTTTTGTGTCTATCTTGACTCCTTTTGATTGCCTGGTCTAGTCCATGAAATTTTCTTGGCAACATTTTTGGAAGTGGCTTGCCATTGCTTTCTTCCTGGAGCTGAGAGAGAGTGACTGACCCAAGGTCACCCAGTTTTCTTTGTGCCTAAGAGAGAACTAGAATTCATAATCTCTCAATTTCTAGTCTGGTGCCTTAACCAGTATATCAAACTGGAGCTCTACAAATGTAATACAGGCCCTCCAAACCAGTGCCTTCGGATGCCTTTGACCATGCTAGCTGAGCATTCTAGTAATTTAAAGTCCCAATATAGCTGAAGAGTATGAGTAAGGGCAGGTTACTCCACACAATTCTTTTTAAACAGGAGTATGTGTCATGAGGTCACAGAGTTGCTAATGTTCCCTAAAAGCCTTGATTGTGTCTCCCAAAGCTCCTCCTAAATTTGACACCAAATTTTAATTTTTAATAGGACCGGAAGCTATGAAATATATGGGAAGCAATGATGCTAACGTTATTCAGTTAATTAAATTATTTTTCTTCTGGCTCTGTTGATTCCTTTCTGCAGAACTTACCTACTTTTTGGCCAGAAGAACCCAATGCATGGCTCAAAAGCTGTCAGCCCAAAATAATTGTGCATCTCTCCACCAAGTTGTTATAGTTCCTTTAACGTTTTACCTTTTGTAAACTGTTTTCACATTTCTTCCTTCTACAGCTGACACAATTCATCAGCTTTATTCTTCCTTGCAGAATCCTCCCCACCCACCAGCCTCTGCTTTCCTTTTCCTCTGGTATCCTTTTGAATGCCAGAGTGAACATGTGTTTTGTTCTGATGTGGTTGTAAACAGTTTACATAGGAACCCTAAAGAGCAAAGAATAAGAATAAAAACAGTGCACACCTGGAAACCAAAGTAATAAATCTGATAGCTGGGACAGAAGAAAAGCAGATGGTTAAGTTTCTGTGGTATTCTTTCAGCAAAGAGCATTACAGTCTACTGACTGTTGATATTATTTTTGGCAGGTTCTTTAGGTTAGGTGATGCTGATTGAAATAGATGTTTCCAAGCAGACTGTACAATGTGTTAATAAATCTGAATTGGTGAATTAGCCTTGATATGCCATATAAATACTAGTGACTAATGACCAATTGAAATTGCAGTTCTACCAGTAATCTGAGAGGCTCCAGGGGAAGGTATTTTCAGCAACAGGTTGCATGAGACAGACAACAAACAATTGGCTCTAAGGATATTTTCATAGTACCAATAGCATCCAGAGTCTGACCTGAGTATTGGAATTCAAACAAATGTGAGTAACTTAATGTTAATGAAAACTCAATCCTCTTGAAGAGAAGTCTGGATTTTATAATATAAACAATTTTAACAATTGGGTTATACTTGGTGGCATTTTTAACTAAAGTTAACAATTTTCTCTCCATTTCAAATAAAGTTATCATTGAAAAGTATAACTTTGGAATTGTTCTCTCTTATTTCCAGATTAATTGCTGACATAGTATAAAATTATTAATAAAATAATATCATATGATAAATGATAATAAAAACACTTTAAAAAAGCTTACTCCATCTTATACTGAAGAACTTTTAATCTTGTTAATCTCTATGCATTGTATGTATTACTGTGTGCATACCTACTCAACTGTAAAGTCCATTTTAATTCAGTAGAACTTGGTTCCAGGTACCAGGCAGATAAGAATCTGAGTTATGTTGTTCTTAATTTTGATGGGAATTTGAGAAAGCACTGCCTTAAAGACCCCTTGCTTCTAAAAGCAAACTGGAGTAGCTCATATTTTAGTTAGTTTAGACCAGGAAACTGCAAATTTAATTGCTGTGCACTACAGCAAGCTTTATAAGGCATGTTCAAAAACACTCTGTAAAAATGGATAGAATCAGGATCTACTTTTTCTGGGATTTAGATTTCCTTTAAATTCTCCTGAAGGGATGTTCTGCAGAAGGGATGTTCTCAGAACCTACACTTTTTGTCCTCCTGGTTTAGACTGGCAAAGACCATGGAAAAACCATCATGAGCAACACAAGAACCGATGTGTCTGGATAACTAACCTTATTCAGATATGATTTAAGGGTATGAAGCTCCTGAAAGCCCTGAGGTCACATGAACTAGGAAGTTGAATAAGAATCGGCAATAGATCTTTATACATACATTCAAACGTTCATTATAGGTATGAAGCAACAGCTAAATCAAAGCTGGAGGGTTTTTGTTCATTCACTGTGCCTCTGTGAAGACCTCTTCTTTCCAGGTGAAGTGATTGGTTGAGTTAAATAAGTCCACTTTAATGCTCTGATCTAAGCATATGCTGGAGCAACTCATATTTTTCAAGTAAGGCTTTCTTGACCAGCTAAACTAGAAACTGGTATGAATAGACTTCCAAGAAGACACTTCACTAAGTAGATTTATTGTAGAAAAGGTAATGAGTCCATTACAAAAAAAACAAAAACAAAAACAAAAACTGATGTGTATGATATGCAAGCCCTATTTATAGTGAAATCTATGTTCAAATTATTGTGCCTCTTTCGCCTGCTTGCATGGGTTCACAGGCTTAAAGCCACTCTCTTTTGAGAAGCAGGGATGATTTCTACTTGTCACCTAGTTTAGTAATGGCCCATTATGGTTTCAGTCTCCTTGCTTGGGGCCTTCTGAGGTCTCCAACTATTCTGAATCTGTTTGCCATTTTGGATCAAGGCAGTTCTCTGTGATGAAGAGAAAGTATTTCACATAGGCCTAGTATTGTTTGTTTATATTCTATCTGGGAGCTCAAGATGGCCTACATGGAGATGTCCACTAACTGTATCTCCGCAACAACATCCCTGTGAGAAAAAGTCTCTTTGATCAAGCTGAGACTTGAACTTAAGACTTGAAGCCAATCTAGAAATCTGAGCTTGGATTCTTATGTTTTTAATTATACTTGTGGGACCAAATTAAGATTGTTGTATCTTTTTTTTCCATATAATTTCTTCATCTTTATATTATATGGCCAGCAATTATAGCTTAATTCTTTCCATGCTAGGAATAGCTGGATCTATTGGATTTGGCTGGTGCCAATGGGTAGGAAAGTTATTAATTTTGAGTTTAGTAAGAGCTTACCAAAATTGTCAAATTTTGTCATAAATAGGAGGAAACATAGTTGGTTTTTAAAAAATGAACGTGGGAAAGAACAAAACTAAATCCCTTCTCTCTCCTTACATAACCATAATCATGAAAGAACATGTCATGGCAAAACGGTGCAAAATGAATGTTTATTCCTACTCTTGACTCGCTGAGGAACATTTGGAAACCTATTCATGCCTTACCACCATCTGCTTATTATAAAATAGCTCTATATTGTAATTTTCATCATTAAAAAAACCTGTTATTAGCATACTTTTTTCCTACAAAGAATTCAATTAGAACAGAATCAAACCAAAATAATTTTCTAAAGAAAAAAAATCAAACAGAATAAGCCAAGCCAATAAAATGGATCAACCCCATGCCATTTTTCCAGCGTTTGATGTGATAATCCCTGCTACTTTCTGAATTGTGTGTATATATATGAATATACAGTATGTAGCCAGGTCCTTTTATGTCAGAAAAAGGCACCATGAAGAAAAGGGAGAGGGAGAGGGAGAGGGAGAAGGAGAGGGAGAGAAATGGATGAGAGGGTACCTGAATACAGAAAGCTGTTCTATGCAGTCCAGGGGTGAGCAACCTGTTTGTTGGGCAGTGTCTATTTGTAACATTTTTTTGCAGGGCAGAACACTGAGGACCATAGTGGGAACATCAATGATGTTATGTTGTCCCCTGAAAACAAAGTACTGCAATTTTCAATCCATTTTTCATTCTTTTTTCTTTTTCAGCAGAAATTTAACATTTCAGAGTTGTGTTAGGCTTATTAGAAGTCTAATGTTCCTTATTTTTCCCCCTTGTCACTGAAAATTGTGCTGTTTTCCGGGGAGTTGCTCTTGAATTTTGGCAGTATAAAATTGGGGGATGGTGCTGTTAGGATCACAAAAAATAATAGCTGCAGAGCTGCATGTGCGTCATAGGACATGGCTTGTCCAATCCAGTTCTAGCTGTATATTTTCAGCCCTGGATAGGAGAAATAATCCAGGATTTCATATCAGAGTGTTTTCAACTCTTCCTGAAGATGCTGAAGGCAGGTGACTATACCTGGCTCTCTTTATCCTGGTTCTGATTAGTTCTTGGATGGGGGACTACCAAAATACAGGGCTGTAAGCAGACTGGGAAATAGAGAATTATCCAGGAAGAGGTCAAATACAAACACTGCTGTACTGTGGCCAAAAAAAATTGTATGATCATGTCCATGAAGTCATCAGTAAACTTGAGACTTTGCTTTTACCTAGTAATGCCAAGCATTGAGCCTGGGGTCTTCTGAATGTAAAGCATCCCCTCTACACTAAATAGCAGAGGTTCTTCTTTGACACTCATCTTCTTTACTTATATCCAATTTCCCATCATTATATGCTGAGAGCTAATTTCAGGATATCTTTTCTTTTATATGAAGCATTCAGGTCTGATGTTCATGTTTTGGCCATAGACCATAGTAATGCAACCCAGCTGGTTGCTAGTTCTATGTGGCTATTATTCCCACGGCTCACCATTTAAATGGTGAGCGACATGGAGAAAGTTGCCCCAAGCATCTGCGTGTGGCAATATGGAAAAAGTCACCTGGTTTATATGGAGACAGCCACCATCTGCAATGATTTAACATGGGGCTGTGGCCACTGTATCGTGTGCTCTCAAGCAATAGTACGTGAAACTGTTGCTTATTGTTTTTGCTTAATGGAGACTGGTGCAATTCCAGTGAATGGGCCCAGATTTTTAATCTCTTCCAGACTCACAAGGTTTTAAAAATTCCGTTTGCGCTAGTCCGCAGAGAGATTTCATCCAGAGTAGAAGCTTTTTACAGTCGTAGCTTAGATGGATGAAGCAAATCTAAAACTGAGCAAAACAATTGCTTTTCTTCTGCTTTGCAAAACTCTCAATCTGTGATTATTTGTAGATGAAGTGTGTTGAGAAAGGGGAGGGAGAACAAGAGAAAGAAAGAATGAGAACCTTCCTTTAGGGCAAAAGAGGGGGGATGCCAATTTTACCCTCTTTATCAGATGTTTATAGCTAAGATCTAAACTTTGAAAACAGGGGGTTATAATTTAATTGTAGACCCAGCCTGTACGAGAGGACAGGAACAGTGTTGCTGTAATAACTGTCAGTATCAGGAAAGAATGTATGGCAAAGTGTCAATCTCTCGGAAAGTAACAGGCAGCCTTCCAACTGCCAGTGCCTATGGATAATAGAAGCAAGATGGAGATTCCTGGGGAACCAGCCAGCAACATTCAGAGGAGAAGACCATTCTCCTGCTCGTTCTTCTGTGGCTATAACCAAGGGAGCATTTTTAATTGATTTTTATGGGAAGGAAGATCGAAAGCTCTTATTTTTCTGATGTAAGCTTTTTGATGCATATATTGGGGGTTAAAGAAGGAGCCTTGGGATCGGCTGTTTTCTCTTTTTAGCAGAAAATTTGTCACAGCCAGAGTAATTTGCTCATTCTGAAACTTTTTTTTTTCCAGTTAGTCCATCATTTAGTTTCACACATATCCATGTTTTTTGCTTTTACACTATCAACGTTTAACCAGCCTTGATTCTGGGTTAATGGAAATAGCAGGGAGGGACTTTCTCCATTCTCTCACATGATATTCAAGGACTTTAGGTCAACTCTTTCGATTTCATTGGGGAGGGTGCTTTCAAAAATAACATTTGAAATAAGAGGCTGGGAAGTTTGGCAGATGTAAGAGAAGTTTAGACCGAGTAGTTGCCTCAGGGCCTAGGAAACCAGAGCTACCTCTGCTGCACAGTCTTTCCTGGCTGCCCCCCTCCCCACAAATTTCCTGCCCCCCCCCCCCCGGCAACTAAACTATTTCTTGTGTATTGCAAATGTTGAAGCAAGACTCCAGCTGGTTTTTGGGGGTGGAATAGTGAAGTTGTGCTATACTATCCTTTATTTCAGATAGCAAAATATCCAATGCATGTTGAATTTGCATACTATCATGATTACCTTTCTTGGGGACTAAAGCATTACTGTATGATTGGCTTTATTAGTTTGCTTTAGTTTCTTTAATTTTTAAGGCTGATTGAAAGTTTTAAGTAAATGCTGCCCGTTCCTCTGTTCAATGCAGCATAGACCATTTTAAAACGGGGTTGTATTGCTTAATGACAAATCCCAAAACACAGATCCTAGTTCCCAATGAGATTTAGCAGAATCTAGTTGTGCTCTCTGGTTTTTGTTACCATTTGAGGAATTCTATTGAGGAAATTGCCTTCTGTTTAGAGGGAACGTTTTGAGAACTTTTCAAAATGTGGAACATCTTCTGCAACAGTGGACAAATCATGGCCAATCTAGGTGAAGAGCTGATATACGAATATTAGTATCAGTGAAGCATATGCATCCCAGCATATTTTAATACACTAATCTATGCCCCCTAACAATTATATGGCATTTAAAACACCAGTGTGAAAATTTAATGCAGAGGAGTTGGGTGTCTATTGCCAACAGTCCTTAAGGCCAAAAAATGCTTTGGTGTTTAAAACATCAATTTGGACAAATGTTTAGAATACACAGGATGCCTTTGGCTCTGGATAAAAACCTACGCATATTAATAATACTTGTTCATGGAAAAAGCCAATGAGATAACTGTTCTAGTAGGTACTCAAGTACGGAAGAGTTTGTGCTGAGTTTCCAAGGACATAAAAGTCCCAGGTTAGTGATTCCATATATTCAGAGGCTATAAAATCTTTCCTGACATTATTGTTATAGTGCAAAGTGCTTGGCAAAAAAGAGGGATTGGAGACAACCATACAACTTTGTGCCATTTTTAAAATGGCTCCAAACTCTGTACAAAGGGAAATTCTAATTGTAGTATCATCTCTGGCAAGTTTTCACCTGAATCTATTAAATCATGAGGCATGGTGCTGAGGAGCTGTTACTTCTTTACAAGTGACTTAGATTAAGAGTTCTTAAATTTGCTTGAGAGAGCCAGTTTGGTGTAGTGGTTAAGGCATCAGGCTAGAAACTAGAAGACCATGAGCTCTAGTCCCGCCTTAGGCGCAGAGCCAGCTGGGTGACCTTGGGCCAGTTCCTCTCTCTCAGCCCTAGGGAGGAGGCAAGGGCAAACCACTTCTGAAAGTAGAAGTGAGAGTAGAATAATATAAAAGTTATCTGTTCTCCCCTGGTAATCCAGCAGTATTGGGCAAATACATTTTAAATACAAGTCCTTATAGAAAGAGCAGTATAATAAAATATGATTTGTTATTTGAATTTCCCCAGATATTTATTTATGAATTTATAAACCATTTCAGTCAAGCTAGTCTAAATGGTGTACAAAAGCCACACCAATGCAATAATAACAGTAACCATCAATAACAGAGTTATTATATATAAATGGACTAAGAATGATAATTAATATAATATTTTTGACACCAGGAGCTGTAGCATTCACAAAAAACTAACATGACAGGGAAGAAGGTTTGATTAATTTCCTAGATCACTATGGAAGGAAGGAAGGAAGGAAGGAAGGAAGGAAGGAAGGAAGGAAGGAAGGAAGGAAGGAAGGAAGGAAGGAAGGAAGGAAGGAAGGAAAGGAGGAAGGAAAGGAGGCACGCAGGCAGGCAGGCAAGCAAGCAAGCAAGCATGGATAAATAGCTTGGCTTCTGAAATTGTTTCCAACCTCTTAAGTATAAGAGTTGCTCTGAGTCATGGAATCAAAGAAGAAGAGGGAGGGCAGCTTAAAATGGTGCAGTCAGTCAGCAGTATTCTGAGCCACTGCCCCATTGCCTCTCCCATGGGAATGAACTGGGGGATATCTATCTATCTATCTATCTATCTATCTATCTATCTATCTATCTATCTATCTATCTATCTATCTCTGTCAGCCAACATTCCAACATTCCATTGGTTTGGAAAGAATAAAAAGGCTAGTGCTAAGAAAAAGAATAATAACAATGAGGTTTCTCCAGTGATAGCCCCAGTGGTGTGGATTGTCTTCCTAAAAAAGTTCCTTTGAGGTTCTTTGCAGACTTATAAGAGCTCTGGGGAAATAATTCACTCTGAGCTTTAGCTCTTCTTATTCACTGATTTATTTTGTTGTTCTTATGATCCGTCCTAGGAGACTTTCATGTACAGTATGAATTTCATTAATGGAAAAGGAACGAGAGTTAAAATAATTTAATCAGAGGCAAGCCAAGTGAAGACAATGAGCGAAGCCATTTTCTTGGAAAACCAAACTATTCTAGGGTTGTGGAAACAAAGCAGGAGATGTTAGGGACATACTCATGTGCTCTGGGCATCCCATGAAGCTGAAGCAAAATCAATCCACAGTAGGACTTCGTGTAGCATAAATCTAGCCTGCATCAGATTCTATTTTCCCGAGCAAAGATTTCCCTGAGCTACATAGGCAGTATAATAAGGGATTGTTCAGAACTTATAGAATACTGGAGACTACTTAACTTTAGGTTTTACAATGAAAATGTAAAATGAAAACCTTTAGTACATTCCCACTTCTGTGAGAAAAAAGAGGCAACCATTACTTCAGTTGTTTGTTTTTTCATAGATAGTTTTTATTAAACTTTTAACAAAAGCCATAAGAGAAAATAAAGAGAATAAAGAAAAATAGTGAATAGTAAGAAAATAGGAAAAGGGAAAAGGAAGGAGAGGAGAGGAGAGGAGAGGAGAGGAGAGGAGAGATTATAAAAAAGCAGCTTCTGATCTTGACAGTAGTTATAGATACATTTATATTTTACCCTCTCTGTCTAAGGTTACATCATAATTTCCTTCTTTTCATAAGCTACCCTTTCTAATCTTCAACCCCATAAATCACACATTTGTTTTTCTCTTTTCGCAGCAAAAAGTCCATAAGGGGTTTCCAGTCACTGATAAATGTGGTTGTTGATCTTTCTCTAATCAAACAAGTTAATTTTGCCATCTGCTAGTTCTGTCAAGTTCACCAACCAGTCCTCTGATGTGGGTATTTCAGAGTCTTTACATTTTTTTACATATAGTAGTCTTGCCACAGTAATCATATATAAAAATAATCTTCCATGTCTCTTTTCTAATTGACTCTCCATTAATCCTAACCAAAAAAAAATCTGGTTTCAATTCAATGTTGATCTTTAAAATTCTTTGTATCATTGCTTCATTAATTTGTTTGCTAGATTTTTACCCCTCTTCAATCTGCACAGACTCTTGGCAGCTTACAAATGAAGTGAAATGAAACAATATGGCAAAATAACAATAAGTCAAAGCAAAGGCATAAAAGACATAACACCCATCCACTCAGTGCTTTCTGAAAGCACTCTGCCTTCATCTTCTAGAAGATGATCAGGATTAGGCCTGACCTAACCTCAACCCATTCCAAAGGACCAGCACCACCACTGAAACACAATACGTCTAAGTGTCAGCCTGCTTGACCTTCTGAAAATGGAGAACAATCAGCTGTACTCTCAACATAAACACAGCAATTGGGCCAATTCCATTGGAGAAATGTGGACCTATGAGTAACTTTATAGGTTAACACCAGCACTTTAAATTGCACCCAGAAGACAACAGACACACAGTGCAGGGCCTGTAGTATAGGTGCACATGGTCTCAATGATGACTGTTGGTGAGCATCTGGGCCAGTGAGTTTTGTATCAGCTGATGCTTTTGGATGGTTTTAAAAAGCAGCCCCATGTAGAACATGTTGTGATAGTCTAAATGAATGGTGATAACTGCATGAAGCAAGAGGACCTTGCTGCATTACTGTAGCAAGGTCTTCTTGCCCCAGGTGAGGCTACCTGATGCTGAAGTAGAAGCTGGGGGTTCAGGATAATCATAGGCCTGTAATTCAGGGGTAGTGCCTCCCTATGCAGAGTCACCACTGGGGTCAAACTAACTGATTTGACCATTAGAAAGGAAGAATAGAACCAACCACACCCATTAGGTGCTTGTGCATACCATCTGAATGGATCCAGCCTTGTGAAGGCAATGGATGGCTGTCAGTCACAGCCCAACCATGGTTACAAGCAAGATCTCACACTACATCAATGCAACCCTACCTACCCAGAAACCAAATGCATATAATTTTGGTGATTCCACATGCTGGCTATAGAGTGGCCATTTGTGTTTTGCCTTAGGAAGGTGACTCTGGCAGATCAGGTGTCAGAATTATTTTTAGCCAACAACAACTATGCATCTCATTTTGGGGGTTGAGAGCCAGAATGTGGTTGGGAGCACATCACAAGTAGGTATGAATGGCTTTGGGCAGATCTGTGAAGTCGTCCTTTCATCTTTGATCTTTGTGTTGATTTTTTGTTTTAACTTTGATAAGTCTATTTCTCTTTACAATATTATTTTCATCTGTTTCCCACTTAAAAATGGTAGAATTTGTGCCATCAGTTTTCAGCAACCATAGCCAGAAGGATCTCTGATCCTTGGGCAGCAGACTGTCCAATCCTGTGCTAAACCTCATACTGTAAATATTTGGTTAAATTGTACATAAAATATTAGCCTTACATTATTTATAGATGTTACCAGTACTGTAATTTTAGAAAGACAGTTAAGATAATTAAAGTTTAGTAATTAGTTTTAGTTTTATTTCATCTCATGCTGTATTTTAAGCCTCATTGTCATATGTGTTATGGTCTTTAAATAGTATATAATTCTTTGTATGGGTAGAAGATTTCTAGGTGAGTTAGAAATTGCTTGGGGGCAACAAGGTTGAACAAATAAAATAAAGATTTAAAAAAGGGGTGGGTGGATAGGATACATGCAGTTCACTTGAAACATGCTGTGATTCATTTATTCTTATAAGATTAACCTTATTTATTTATTGCCCCAATTCTGACAGAATCTGCGTATCAACAGAATAAAACATACAGTCCAAAATCAAATAAATAAAATGTAAGTGGGTTTATAAAAGAAGCCAGAAAAAATAAGGAAACACACACACACACACACACACACACACACACACAGATAAGATGGTTAATGATTAGGGCTCCCAGATCTGAGTGGCAGAACCCAGCATGACCTGTAGATGGCAGCAGGTTTTCTGTTTCACCTTGCTGCCACCTAGTGGTGATGCAGAGTTTGCAACCTAGATCTAGTGTCTCTATTTAGTGACTTATCCCAGCACAAAGGTGGGATTGGAACAATGGGACACAGCTTCTGTATAACACAGTTTATATCCAAGAAAAGCTATATTTTCCCAGACTGTGCAGAGTTCCCTTAGGGTCAAGTTGCAATGCAAATCTTGGTAGGTCAGAAGTTTTATTCTACCCTCAGCTTAGAGAAAAGTTTCCCAGTGCTGTTTTAATGTTGGCTTTCCGACCAATGAAGGAAGTAATTTACTGAGAAATATCATGCATCAATGTTAATTCAATTTTTAAATTTTAAGCATATGTAAAAAAAACGTAACAAAGAAGCCACTCCAGAAGAAAGAATGAACACGCTGCAGGCCATACCCTGCCATCTCTGAGGGCCAATAATTCAAGCACTTTCATTTTAATTCCATTTTAAAACACTTAAGAGTCAGCTTTTGTGAAGCATTTAGAGCTTCAGTCACAAAGCAGCTGCTGAGCCCTGAACTTCCTCAAGATGGGAATAGCTGATCCCAATAAATAAATAGTTTCTAAACTCATGCTCTTCATATCTGACCTACTTTAGAGGAGGTCTCCCAGCAGCATCTCAGAATGATCAATTCCCCCAAGCAGTTCAGTCGGTGAGATGTCTAATATTGTTTCAGGCTACACAAAGCCTTCCTTTCATGAGAACATTTCCCAGGTGGTATTCATAAACACACACCAATGCCTCTTCCAATAAGATACGATTCAAAATTGGGCCTCAGTGGGAAAGCTGGTGTGCAGCTGAGCATGGCTGGGGAGAAACAATATCTAACCAGAGTCATGAACATTTCCCTGGGTGGTAAATCATTACCCTGATCTCTCTCTCTAAATTTTACCTGGCAATTTGATTATAATAGGCCTTTTTTGAATTTTTTGTTTGGGGGGGCAGAAGAGGGGCTAAACAACTCTTAGGGGGCACAGTATACTTCTTAACTTCCTCAAACAAACATTTTTTTTTTTACTTTTCTTTGGGGTTGCTTACAACCATTATCTTTGCTGCTTATCGTATTTTTGCACTGTTTTTCGAAAGGTGCTATACCTTCCTTTTTTAAAGTAAAGACTCAAAATAGCAATTATTTCTGAGGAATATGGGAATAGGGTAGGATGAGAGAGGTCCTCAGGGAGGGTTAAGGGGTCAAATGAAAAAAGGATACTATTGCATCATAAATTGTGGCCCTTTTGTAATGTATTGTGATGTCATATGTATGTCTGAATGGCGTGGCGCCTGTAATGCAGATTTAATGCTGATTTAGTCATCTTGATGAGAGGATCAGATCCTCCAGTGCCTCTAATCATGTTATTAGAAGGCATGAGAACTTGGAGATTGTTTTCTGATATTCTGCTTGGCCCAGCTGTAATTCTTCTTTAATTTTCTTTTTTCTTTTCTTTTTCTTTTTTACTTGTAGTCCAGGGCAGATGCATTCTTTCAGTGTAATTTTGAATGCAGCCCCGGAGCTGTTTTTTGATTATTTTTCTCAGTTTTAAAAGGGCACTGAAGTATTCTGAAAGGCATGAATTTCGGCTTTTGGTTGTTCGGGGGACGAGGAGAGAAAGAAAAATACTAACATTTTATGGCAGCTGGAACCAAATAGAAATCTCTATCCTGCTTTCAATTTATCTTCTCCCTTAATTTCTGTTGGTTGCACCTGCTTTTCTTCACTCCTTGGCCAGTCTGTCCCAAGGCCTCTTGCTACTTCAAACATCATCCAGATAGTCTCTTCCGCTGCTACAGCCTACAATATTATATCTATCAAACACCAATTCTTCCCTTCATCTGCCATTCGTTACAGCAATCCTTGGGAAAAAGGTGCTTCATTCTCCTGCATGTCATAAATTTTCTCAGTTACTTCTTACCTCCATCTGATCTTACTAATTTTTCTTTTCATGCAAGGCTGTCTACAAGGTATGGTCAATATGTCAAGATAAAGGCTGCAACGGTCAATAGAAGCTCTGCCTGGTTTTTTTATCTGTGTTGTGACATAAAAGGAGTCTTGACTTTTTTTGACCATACCTATGGACAGCCCTGTTTTATTATCTTCCTCAACTAGTTTCTTTTTTCCCCATATTTCTATACAGGCATTCTATTTCTGTGTGAGATTAGCAACAGAACAAAGCAAGGTATCCTATCATTACCGCAAAATCAAAATAATGTGAAAGATTAATTTTGGCTCTCCTCTTCTTTTCATGCATGGAACAGGAGAAGCCAATTTGGGTGGCCGTGCCTCCAAGTGTTATTATTTTAAGACATCTGATAAGCATTAAAAACAGCATGTTGATAAGCCACATCAGGAATATTCACAGTTCCCATCCTGGTTGAAAATGTTGTACTTTAATTCACATGCATGCTTCTACATGTGGACAGTGCATGTGATAGTATGTACACCTGTTGCTCTCAGTTCCTTTATTATCTATCTGTCTGTCTGTCTGTCTGATCTTGGAAAGAATCTCCCTATCGTCCTAGGCTTACATAATCATTCCTAATTAATTGGAAGATATCTTTACTATAACCAATAAAAATCACATAAATGTGCATGCACACCATCGTGCTTTCCACAACTCTTCATTAGAATCAATATTACCACAGACAGGGAACAGAGAAAAGGAAGGTTTATTTTTAATTCAATTGAATGTTTTCATATGGATCAATATGATCATAATTGCTCTTTGCATACTTAAGCTTGTGTTCCTTAGTATTTTGGAACCTACATCACCCGTCCCCCACCCCCCATTGTGGAATGTCAATATTTGAATGTCTTTCTATATAGGATTATAATGTTTTGTGCGAAAGAGAGGCATTTAATTTATTTAAACCCAATAGTTAAAAATAAAACAGAACTGAATGAAGCAGTCTGCATCCGGGCACTGTTTGAAAAAGTAGAACGGTTTAAAAGCTAGTGAGATCTTTGCTTTCATGCAGACTATCTTATTATTAGCTGAAGCAATGTAAGAGGAATCTTGGAGATGATCACACTATACAGGAAAATGGATGCACTGTGTCCAATAATGAGGAGTTTACATCTGAACAATCGTCTTTTAAAAGCCTCGTCTTCCTTGCAGTGTCACTAGATGGCACAGTAGAGCAACTTTACAGCTATTTGGGAGCAGGGAAGCCAAGCTATTGATGCTGATTTCAAAACTGCTGTGTTTGGTTCGTAAAATCTAACAAATTAATTCTGGCACCAACTGATGAGGACCAGAACTCTCTCATCAAATGTGTAAAATATTACTATCTGTTTGCAGACAAAAGAAAGGAAAGGATACAGAGAGAAGAACCAGGCCACTGGACTATTAATCAGAAAAGAAAATTGAAAGACCTAGGCAAGCAAGAGAGTTGTCCCATTGTGCAGATATCACACCACACCCAAAGAGTGAAGTTGAGAGTGTAGAAGTTGAGGCAGAAGTGACCAATTTCTAGCTGGCAACGAGTTGGCTAAAAGCAAGACAATACAAAGTTTATGGACATCCAAGACTGGATGACCACTTCCTTTGGTGAACTAGTTACTGCTAATTTCTGTTGAAAGAATAATTTCTCTAGTCCATCATTTTACTTCTACATCTCCTTTGAATGTTTTTTATTGCAGCATGGCAACTTTTATATCTGCTTACGGAAGCATCTTTGCACCGTTTTCATGTTTCCACTATTTAACTTGTGACCCTTGATAGTCTTTTTCTTAAATGTCCATTTCAAAACCCTTTTTTTTTAAAAAAAAATAAGCATAAAGATCATATAGTATAGTTTTCTCTGTAACACTGTAAATAAAAGTTAGGAAGGCTATTAAGACCTGGTTGTTCCAGGATGAAGTGGATATGTTCTCCTGCATTTTCTGATTGTTTATAATGAATAGTGTTTTCTTGGCACAATAACAGTAATGATTATAAATTACTGTTGTTACAGATCGTCTGAACCCTTGTTACAAATATGGAGTATACACTGGTTATAGTTGATTGCAGCTAAAGTAATTTATAAGCCTGAGCGATGAATAAAATATAGAATTCGTTGTTTATCAACTGTTTGTAGATTGTACTTTATTGAGCAGGTGTCTTGAATATGCAAAGAAGATAGAACATCGTATCAAAATGATAAAGTATGCATTTATTCTGCCCAACATGCAGTAAGATGAAATAAAAATGATCTGATACTTCATGAGCTCACTAGGCTTTGTTAATGTAAGAACCCAGAAAGATTTTTAGAGAACTGCAGATGTGAGAGGATAATAATTAACTCTGTCCATCTATTTCCACCCTGCTCACCACTAATGATATCATTAGAGTAGGTAATTTAAAAACTGGCCATCAACTTACTCTATTTATCCAATAATTACTATATGACAGAAATGTTGATAGCCTATTCAGTGCCTCTGAGATGTTTTTAAAAAAGGTCATTAACTGACAAATTTATTGCAAGCAAAGAGTTAGCTATTAGTATTTTTATTTTATGGGAGATTCAATGAGCCAAGATAAGCGCTAGTGAAATGTTGAGCCAAACCTGACTACTAAGGATCTTCAAAATACAGCCAACCCTACCATTAACCAGAGCAAGACAGCTACATCAGGTGGTAGATCCTGGTTAGTGCAGGAAGTATGGCTGCAATCCCCTGGCTCCCCCCAACCCTCTGTTATCTTTTGAGCAATTTGCCTTGTACCCCCTCTGCTAACCTGCTGATGTCAATAGAAATGATGTTCTGTCAACAGCACAGATGTTAACTGCAACTCCCAGTCTAGTTGAGATAAATTCTTGGCCAGTAAAAATGCCTTGGATCAACCTTGATTCAAAATCATGCAAAGATTGTTATTAGCTTCCTAAATTAGCAAAATCTGAGCATGGTGGCAAATGCAAAAGTTAATTGAAGGCAAAATATTTGCAATTACAGCTAGCATTTGAATTGCACTGAGATCAGAAAGGCCACCCCTGTTACTACCCATTACCAAAGAAAGGTGGTTTAAATGGGATTGCACTACTTTTCAAGCTATTTCAACAGTTCTAAGATGTCTTTTTCAGCTGACATAACTGAGCTAAATTAGAAGGTGGTCAGATGATTTATAGTAACTTTCAAGCTTTAGTTACTTTTAGAGGCCCATTTACTTCTTATTGTAGAAATAGTAGGATGCAAATAAGTCCTGTGAAGAAAGTAGGACTTTATCACTTACAAGTTATAAACTATTTATAGGGACTATGCAGACTTTGAAATGATTTGGATGAAGTGCTTTAGACCTAGCATGAACACAGCATCTCTCAGCTATTCATTAAGGGAAACTGGCCTTCTTCATATATACACTATGTCTGAAATCACAGATGTTGCTTCTTTTATCAGATCTGAGTAGAAGTCTGAAAAAGGCCAGGCTCCTTTAATGAATAGCAAACAGGTAATGTTCTCACTGCAAGGCCCAAAGCATTCCTTCCAAATAAATGTCAACACATTAAAAAAAAATACCCACTATTTATAAATAACATACATATTTTGTAAGGTTCCCAGTTAATTTAAACCATTGCTGAAACATTGACGTTGTGCCATTACAAGAGATCTCATAATGAAAACAAGAAAGTACTGCAGATCAGCCTTGATATGGTTTTAATTTCTGAATCAGTTCAAAAAGCTGAATCAATCCAATTCATACTTCTGATTCTATTCAGAAAACATGTGTTTGCCCATGAACAAACACCTCTCAAATCTCCAAACTGGGTGTGAATCTTTCAGATAAACGTGGAGACCCTGATTTGATTCAGTATTTTAAATTGCTTTAGAAATTTGATTGGGCATTTTAATCAAGTTGATCCAATTGTCCCAAAAATCAATCTCTGCATCCCAGTATCTCCAGGAACAACTGCTAATCTTAAGTTTTAAAGGACATTAGAATCCCCCAATGCTGTAATTATTCACTTTTTCTTCGCTTACAAATGTCCTCGAGCTAAATATAGTTTTAAAAATGTTCTGGTTTGTATTCTTTTTTCCAGGATGCCCTGGCCACTATTTTGAAGTGGGACATTCTGGGAAAAACAAAATGGCAGTTGCTATAAAAACATAAATGAAATGCAATTCACTGATTGACTGATATATTATCTACAATGCTATGGAGAAAAAAACCAAAATAGCAACTGTGAGTAAAGCCCAGTCTTCTAAAACTGGTGCATTAAGTACAATGTAGCAGTTGACATAAGCACGGTAAGTTTTTAGAGATTTTTTTTTTTATATGGTGCTCTCCAGATGTATTAGGATTGACAATGCATTCCAAACATACCTGGAACATCACAGATTACCAGGGGAAGTGTGCAGCAGCATCCATGAGTGTATGTGTATGAAAATCTGAAAGGTGACAATGTCATGATCCAAGGCCCACCACTTTTGTGTGTGTATGCAATTTCAACTTGCAATACCATGCCAGCCATCTTGCAGATGTTGACATGCAGACCCTTGGAAGGTACTGGCTGGGTTGGTCACGCTGACTGGAAATTCTGGAATTTCAGTCCCCATAAATCCAGGCTGAGAAAAGCTGTTACAAGCTGGAGTAGGACATGTATATCCCTTATTAAAAACAATCATTTTGGTGTGGGTACCTTTCATTGCTTTCTTTGTGCAATACGAAGACATAGTTTCAAGCAACAGCTTAAATAAACGAACAAGGATGCATTGGACACAAAATGAAAACTTCAGTGCTAAGAGTCCTGAGGTTCTTACACACTTATGAATCATATTGTGAAACCACACCAGCTGCAGGTTCAATAGACAGAGTTAGGAAATCTTTTTGATGAAGACAGATTTGAGCATTTTCTAGGAAATATCATGCTAATGCGTAAATAAATGAAATATGCCTTCATTTGGCATAAAGGTTCTTTGAAAAGCATTACAGGCAATTTCTCATTTAACAGTTTTGTTCTCAGAATATAAGGATCCTTTTTCTCTCCCTGCAATGGCCAACTGAATATAGGGCTTCACAATATCTATCAAAAGCACACAGATTTTCCTATATCTTTCCATTTTTGAATGATATGCTGCTGACCTTAGCATGTACTTTAAAGCTGTTAACTGAGCAAATCTAAGGATAATTACTAGGTAGATTTTTAGTAAGCCATTTTTTAAAAATGGAATATCAGCATTCAGTACCAGTCAAAAGAACCACAGCGAAAAAAAATTAGTAAGAGCAAAAAATTGTGTAAAACAATTGGAACCTACTTTTCAATATTACTTTGAAAGGGTTTGGCTGGAACTCAATCTTCTCCAAGGGCCATAGTGAGCTTAGGAATTTTGTAATCTCATTTTCAGAAACTAAAGGCCAAGGGTATTTGAAATCAGGGTCAACACTTGCCTAGCAAACTGAATGCTTTTATATACAGAAGAAATCTTTTTCTTCAAATGCAACAGATTTGGTTCCTCCCTTCCTCTCACATTTTTGTGTCAATGTTTCTGAAGTGAAGAATGCTATCAAGCTATTACAGATTTATTAAAAAAAAAACCACTTTCATTAAAATAAGTTTAATTGGAAGATTTTCAGAATGGAGGTCCTTATCATAAATGGAATAAAGTTGGAGGAAAGAATATTGCAAAGAGCTCCTGACCTGTTCTTGTCTAGACATACTGTACCCAATTATGGGATATTCCATTAGTAATGACTGGATATTTGGATGGATGGATGTTACATACGTGAAAACTGGAAGGTAAGGTTTTTCTTTACCATGTCCAAAAGTAATAACATGAATAATCTCAATCACTATATAGGAAAAATATAATAGGACAGCCATACATCATGACACCTCCTATAGTAATTTTGTAAACCTAGGACTGATCCCATCAGCCACGTAGGCAAAGTGGGAGAACATTTTGCAAATAGAGAATGTGACTTTGGAGGCCACATCTGTATGCTCAAATTAAAATAGGCTGTACTGGCTTCGGTTATATAGAATTTTTAAAAAATCAAATGCCCTCAGTGAATCCTTTGCCTCATTTCTATTATCATACTGCCTTTTTAATTGTCCTCTTCCTGTAGACCCAGAGACTCTTCTATTTCACCCGTCCCCCCCATAAAAAGGGGGAGGGAGAGTAATGTAGTTCTTGTAGATATTCACGACTGTGTGTTTTATGCATATGTGAATCTGCCAATTTCAATTTTTCTCAGGTTCTCATTTTTGCAAATGTGAAACTTAGTTTTTCAAGGTTGAGATGATAAAAATGTGCACCAAAATGTGAATGTATTACTAAAAGTGGATTTCCTCAACGTCACTGTAATATTCACGGAACTATACATTTTAAATGGTAACTAAATTCTGGTTTGTGAATTGGCCCCAAATTACCCAATTAGGCAAATCAGTAACAAAATAAAAACTCAACAGAGTTATTTGCCATCCCATGTATACTGGGGAAAACCTTTTGCACACCTGTGTGTGTCTCCACAGTGTTGTGACCAAACTGTGATGGAATGGACTTATGAAGGCCAGGCTCAGGGAGATAAGCGTGTTCTTAGCCCCCATCAGGAGCGTGGGAAGTTCAAGAAGATGAGGCTGGCACCTCCCTAAGGAATTCACGGTGTTGTGGCTGGCTGGCTGGCTGGCTTGGGAACTAGGGTTCAGTCTGGGGAGATTTTCTGTCTGGAGGTTGTAGCTAATAAACGCAACAGAACTGTATTTGCATTGTCTCTTGGAGTTCTTTGGGCTGAACCTGACACAAACCCAGCTTAGCTGGGTGGTGAAAAACGAAATGATTAGCAACTAGCTTTCTTTCTAGAGTCAGACTGATCAGGTTGTATGCTATCCCTTGGAAGCGACCCCTGTCATTTCTTATATGGGCGTAGAAGTAATAAGACCATATTGAACTTAACTGAATGCATTATAGGTTGGGAAATCTGTTCATTGCATAAAGAAGACATAAATTTGTAACTACTAATATCATAGTTAGAATGGGATAGGGATTAATGCAATTATTTTAAAGGTTAACTGAATTTTATTCATTAAATATTTGTGTTGAATTAAATTTGTGATATTTTCTTTTCTTTTTTTTAACCTGACTCTCCAGTCTCATTTTCTGAATAGCCTGTAGCAGCCATTTTGTGGTGATATCACTGACAGGTCTTCAGAATTCCAAAGCTTTTAAACATTTCCTTAATTAGCTTTATGTTACCTTTATGCAGATCAGTGTCCTATTTTCACTAATGCTTTTGGTCTGGTTCAGCAATGGAGAGGTGGCAATTACAGTGAAGAAAAGCAGGACCCTATTATACTACTGCAAATACTTAGCAATACCTACCTCTAAAGCTGTTGTAGAAGCAGTCCTGTATGCAATCTATGCTCTGAACTAAATTCCACCCACTCCAATTGTTGGACTGATCACCTCTCAGTCCATATAGAGATCTGTGTCTCCAATAAGCACACTAAGCTAAGAAGTCAACAGGAAGTGGTCAGAAACTATTATCCAAAGTACAGTATACCTTCCCTTTTTGTGTGCTTCTCAGTTCCAGCACAAAGCATCCAGAAATAGCCACATTTGATCCTGCAACTTTCTCACTGGGGTAAATGGGGGGCATCTGTGTTCTAATTGGGCCACTAGGAATCTGTCCCCTTTTCCAAGGAGGTTGCATGCTCAGATTTGTGTTGGATAGAACAGGAAAGGGTAAGCACAGAAAGATCATCCAGAGTGACAGAATTGTTGCTCAGCTATCTTCATCTGTTCATGCCATCCCTCTACTTAGTGTTCATACTCCTCTGTCCTTGGGTGAAGTTAATTTGCTATAGAAGGGAGGAGTTGCAAGACAACTACTGCCTTGGGGTCATTATATCACTGATATCTGAGAAGTAATGCAATAAATCCTCTGGCACAAAGCATGTCCTTGCCCTTCCCAACCCAGTTTATTATGTTCAATTTGTGCTACAATCTTAACTTCTGGAGCCTGTGGATATTCTCACCTCATGGGACTGCAGTTTCCACCTCTTTCTTCAGCTTTCAGCTGAGCATGGCTCACACCAGCAAAATGCAATGCCTTCTAACAGGCAATTTCATTTACCTAGTGATTTTTCAATTACTTACACATATAAAGGGGGGAAAAAAGCCAACGCAATATAATCCTGGATATCCCACCCACTTGTTCTTATTTAAGAATGATTAAAGAAGCAGAACCTATTAAGTAATGTATCCCACATCCGGGTGTGAGAAGCGTTGATGCCTAGTCAAGCTCCCCACCCCTCAAGATGAGAGTTGTTTGGAAGATGTTGGGAAAGAGCCCGCAATCTGGTAACTCCTTGATTGCAGTTTTCATCATCCTTTACTCCCACCAAAGGCTAGGCTGTTTTCCAAAGGCTGATTGGTTCCAGGTCTTTGCTAACTCTAGTTTCTCTTTTTGGATTGGATCATCAGGGAGCTATCTGAGAGAGACATCTACCAAAGGAAATGTGGCTTCCTTTGGCTTTTTGCTATTGTTTGTTTATGTTCTCCAAGTTCCTAGTGTTATCTCTTTCCTTCTTCACATTGCATTTATCAAAGATTATAGTACAGGAAAAATCACCTCTACAGCCCAAGAAACTAGGAAAGGTCCCTTCTGAGATGTCTGCCATGCCCACATTCCTTCTGTGGACTAAGCTGCCTCTTATCTGGCCATTGCCTGGCTGTGGTTCTTCCCCCATCTCACAAGGTGTTTCCCACATACCATTACAGTATAAGTATAAAACCTGCAATATTCTAATATTACATTCTAATATTACATTCATTACTCCACCCCACTAGAATACTATTGCAATTACAAACATTGTTCTATTTCAGTATGAATGCCTACAGTTTATCAAGCACCTTAAACCCCCTTATACAGGCAATCTAAATGGCAGGGGTTCTTGAAAGCTTGAGAAATCCCTTTTGTTCTTCATTTCTGGGGGTGGGGGGGAGAGAGAGAAAGGATAAGGAAAAACTGACAAAGCATTCCACACCCCTTGTCCATTGTGTTGGTCCGCTTAAACTTGTGCAGCTTGATTTTATATTAAAAAAGAAAAGAAAAGAAAAGAAAAGAAAAGAAAAGAAAAGAAAGCCATATGCACCCACTTCTCCAGTAGATATAATCCATCTGATATCATTTCCCTTCTTGTCCTATCTGTAGATTTCCCAGGAGCAAATGGTTAGAGATACACTTTGCTGAATTGGGTGGCTCTTAAATTGATCTAGGTGAGATCTTCTTGTGTTCTGATACTGTTTTACACCATAGCCTGCTTTACCCTGAATAAAATAAGCTCTGTTAAACATCTGATGAACTTGACTGGTTGTGGAGGCTATGCTCCAAGGAGGGTTGTTCAGTGGCTGAAAGTCCTGTTCCACAAAGAAAGACCCTACTCATAATTCATCTTGCATTAGTTGCTGCCTCTTTGTCACTTCGGGGGTAAATATGATTCCTGTTCAGAGACTACAACTATGCCATTGTGGCATTTCTCTTAACCAGTACCTGTTCCTTATGGAGGGAATAGAGCCTCTAATTACTCAAACTTTTTTTTTTTCCCAGCCAGAACAACTGACCATTACTTTATTTTACTGGCACTGCAGTTCTAAAATTAGCTGACACTCAAAAGATTCAAGAAACCTTAATTTGGGATATAAATACTCCTCTCTCCAGAAGAGACACTGACTTATTAAGGACAATTCAAGAATACCACAACCCTTGAACAATAAGCACCAAATGCAATATTTTAGTTGAAAGGTCAAAGAAAAGGCTATTAATTAAAGAGATGTAAGCCTCTTCAAAACCTTCTACTCTGCTGTTCACATGCTAGACTGCAATTTCTGAATCTGATGCTGCAGTTCCATTTTAATTTACAAACATCACCATCTTCAAAATGATAACAGGACAATTTAGAAAACACTAGAATTAATGTTTCTCTGATGACATTATCAGGATTCTCCTTAATACCTGCGTAAATGAAGGAAATCCGTTCCAGATTAAGTGGTTACTATACTGTGGAAACCGTTTCACTAAATAGGCCACAAATGCAGTGCAATAATAAGCAACAAATATAACGGTGTATTTATATACCACACTCATGTGCACATAGAGGGGTGCACACTTCTGAGCAATTATTAGCAATTTTGTTAAGGTGTGAGATTGCATGTTTGACTATATGAGTTGCTATGCTTTTGTTAGTTTTATTTGTAAAAATTTGTAATTATTGGTGGTCGTTGCAATTCTGATGTTTTAATTATCTTTGAATGTATTATTACATAGTAACCAGCGCCAGCATCTGCTGTACAAAATCCCATCAGTAGAGAGTTAGCTTGCAAAACTTAACCTATGAAACTTGTCATAAGATGAATCCATGCTTCATTGGAGATAAATAGACAGGACAGATAGGCAGAGATGAGAAAGGGAGGGAGGGGGATGACAGTTGTCTGGGATCGATAGATAGGGTACACATTGAAAAGTTCACTGATCCTGAGTATATTTTCTTATCTATTCAGAAATTTAAGAACCTAGACTTAAAGGTCTCCTTTTAAGGAGAAGGTAGAGAAGATGCTATGGTGAGGAACAGCAGGCCTATGGAGATCTGGCATACCATGTCTACTTAAGACTCCCTTATTACAAAGCTTTGGATTTATGCCTTTGGTCCAGTTCTAGTCGTATTGTTGAACTCAGCACAAGGTTTATTCCCAAGCAAGTAAGTACAGCTCTGCACCTACAAACTACTTTGCACATAATTACATCCCTAGAATAGATATTTAATACATTAACTTAACATGTTCCCTTGATCCGAAAGCAAAAACCAGTCAGGGAGTGGGGATAAATTGCTTCCAAGTTAGTTTACTGGAGCATAACTTGATCAGAGAATGTTACTTAATAGATACAATGTTTTTGCCTAATTGTACAATAGTACATATTTATACAGTGGTATGCATTTAATATACTGACAGATGAAATAATTCTTTAAAAACAATCCTGAGTAATTCCGTTTATCCCAAATAGTTTTATACTTCTGCAGCTACAACCCCACTGTTCATTACTTAGCTAAAAGTCAACTGAAGGTGATGGGATTTCATTTAAACAGCCTAATTGCACAGAACTGTACCCTAAAACTACATTTTATACAGTAGTCTTTCCTTCTTTCCTTCTTTCCTTCTTTCCTTCTTTCCTTCTTTCCTTCTTCCTTTCTTCCTTTCTTCCTTTCTTCCTTTCTTTCTTTCTTTCTTTCTTTCTTTCTTTCTCTCTCTCTCTCTCTCTCTCTCTCTCTCTCTCTCTCTCTCTCTCTCTCTCCCTCCCTCCCTCCCTCCCTCCCTCTCGTTCTTTCTTTTTATTACTGAATATTTTCTCACCTGCACTGCAAAATACAGACACTCATCATGTGTCACACAGCATTTTTGGAGAAAGGTGCTATTTCTTGCGAGCATAGCATATGGGCTTTCAGGTCTGATAAGTGCAGATTGACTGATGCACTGAATGTGTGGAATATATTAGTAGATATATGCAGCACGGAGGGCAAAAATAGCTTTGAGAGGAAGCTTTTGTTCGTTTCATTTAGAGACAAAAAGATTTAAATTATTTTAAGGGTGAGGCAAAGAAGGGGGAAGACATCAATTTACTGTTTGGTAGGAGTGCAAATCTGTTTTTCCACCCCTCACTGCTGCTGGTGATCTCAATCTGATGCAAATTCTAGGATTTCTTTCTTTCTTTATTTTTAATATATATGCTTAGGTTAATAATATATTCCCTGAAAATCCCCAGTAAGACAAATTCCCCAGTAAGACAAATATTTGTGTAAGAAAGGAGAGTTTGGTTGCCTATTGAATTAAAGTTTCTGGAGGTCATCTTCCCTAAGGTCCAGTAATATTCAGCAATAGCAATCATAGGAGGTGTATGCATTAAAATCACTTTATAAAAAACTTTGAAAGTGGTATGAACTCATAATTGGCCCAAGAAGTTCCTTAGTTGGAGGTAAGAAGAACCCTCAATGTTGGAGGCAGAAACAGGATGCACCACTAATCTGCTGTTACCACCATCCCTGCTCTCTCCCATTTGCTCCTTTCCAGCAGCATCAACATTGTCATGCTTCCTCTTGAAGGCCAGATATCCTATAAATATTATTTTGATAGGGTCTTGAGAAAATGACATACTATGAGATGGCTTTAGCAGCTGCCTATATAAACAGGTGCTATAGCTGTTTTACTATGCCTGCAACTTATTCAGAGTGATGCATAGAAGGTATGGAGCAAAGTCAGTGATGAGTTACTTAAAGCAGTGGAAGACCATCATCCAAGAAGAGTCCCATTTTTGTATGTAATGAGACTCTGGGCATATCTGAGTTTAACATGCTTTCCTCCAGGCATTAATGTGGTAGAAAACTATTCAATAGAAGAGAATATATGCAGCTCAGGGTTGAACTGTGGAGTCTTTGGTGCTCTCTGAGCTTGGTTGTTTGCTTGCAGATGTTTCATTACCCGACTAGGTAACATCATCAGAAAACTATGCCAGCATGATTTGCTGTGTTCCGATAGCCAGTCTCTACTCTGCTTTGTTAACCTGGCCAGTGAGTGCTGCTGTCTTAACAGTTTAGTGTGAGGCAAGTGGAACATCTACCTGTTGCCTTCCCAAATGTGGGCTGGGGGTGGTGTTGGTGCTAAAGTTATGGTTAGAGCTAGGGGAGGAGGTAAGTTTTGACAGATTGCTGGAGCCATTAGTTTAACTACATTATCCTTTGCTGGGGGGGGGGGGGGGTCTGCCTCTCCTACTTTACTAGGAAGCCCCTTTCATCCCATTGATGATCTGGGAATTATTTATCTCTCACTCTTTCTATCCTCTTTCTCCCTCACCTGTATCTCTGACTCACTCATCTTGCTTGCTCTCATACTTTTTCACTCATTTGCCTGTATCATTTGTCTGTCTCTTGTGCTTGTTCATCAACTCTCATACCCCCTTGCTGTGTCTAAAAACAGCTGTTGACAGCTGGTGGGTGTATTCTCCATGTCAGCTAGCATCACTTTGCATGGGAACTGCTTGTCAGGATACATTTTTACATACTTCTTGGTAGTCTCACCACATCCATATAAACAAGAACCCGTAATGTCTGATTGGTGACGTGCAAAGCAAATTTATTTATTTACTTATATTTTACAGGACTTATATGGCTGCCTATTTCTAGGTGGTTCACAACAATCCATAAAACATAGTTTAACATGCCCTTCCCTCCAGTTGCCAGACCAAACATCCTTACAGCTCAATTCCCCATCCTAGCCCAAAGTTGGGGGAAGAGCCATGTCTTCATAGCCCTCCGGAAGGCTAAAAGGGTAGAGGTCCCAACAGAGGAGAATATTTGTAGCTCAGGGTTGAACTGTGGAGTCCTTGGGGTTCTCTGAGCTTGGTTCTTTTCTTGTAAACATTTCATTACCCGGCTAGGTAACATCTTCAGTGCTAGAATGGAATGGGGTTTGCTCTCTGTTTATGTACAGTGGCATGCTCTGCCAGTGTTGATGGGGGTGTGGGTTTTGTTTTGTTTTATTTATTTATTATCCCCCCCCCCGGGCCCTCTGATCTCCAGTGGGAGACTGTTCCAAAGGACTGGGGTGGCCACCAAGAAGGCACACCTCCAAGTCCCATCAGATGGCAACAATTAAAGGAGGGACCTGGAGCATACCCACCCTGTCTAACTTAGTAGGATGGGAAGATACCCTCAGGGAGAGGTGGTCGTTCAAGTAACCTGGCCCTGTGAGATGTAGGGCTTTAAAAGTGATAACTAGCACCTTGAATTGCACCTGGAAAGCAACTGGAAGCCAGTGCAGCTCACACAGCAGTGGTGTTACTTGGATGACCCACGGGCTGCTGCATTCTGGACCAATTGCAGCTTCCAGATGGTCTTCAAGGGCAGCCCCATGTAGAATGCATTGCAGTAATCCAGACAGGAGGTGACTACAGCATGGATGACTGTGAGGAAGGCCTCCTGGTCCAGGAATGGGTACAATTGGTGCACAAGATGGATTTATGGAAAGGCCCCCTGGCCACGGCTGCCATCTGCTCTTCTAGCAGTAGCTGGGAGCCCAAGAAGACTCCTAAATTGCACACTAGATCTGTATGGAGGAGTGTTACCCCATCCAGAGTCAGAGATGCCAACTCTCCTGGCCCCAGGGAGCCAAAAATCTACAACCACTCCATCTTCCTAGGGGTGAGTTGCATCCAGGCCTTTACTTTCTCCAGACACTGAGCTAGCACCTGAACAGCATCCCTTGCCTGGCATGGGGTAGGGATGTTGGGTATCATCAGTATGACACCAGTCATACTGAACCTTATGCCAGTGGATGAACTCTCCCAACGGCTTCATATAGATGTTAAATAGGAGGGAAGAGAGACTTGAGCCCAGGGGCATCACACATAATAGGGTCCTAGGGACCTCCCCCCCCCCCAGCAATAGGTGGGCAGATGTCCAGTGTTTGATCTGTCCTGCCGCTCAAGACAAAGTGACCATGGAAGAAAGTCACCAACAACCAGAGTGTAGCCAACAGGACTAGGCTAGGGAAAACTCAGCACCTGCCTTATCATAACTATAACTGCCACTAAAACATCACAAATTGTGCATGCAGCAATGCTTTGCTGTGTTGGGAGAAGACACTTTCATATTTATCTGATCCAGAGAGTTTGACTCTAGGGTGGGAAAGAGAGAATGCTGAGTTATAAGCATAAGACCTTCAAGAACAGACAGCAAGAGATTTTTCAAGCCAATGTGAGGGGGGATGTATGGATGAGCTCTCAGAGAGAGTAACTTTTCAAAGCCAACTACAGTGGTACCTCAAGATACGAACGCCCCACCTTACGAAAATTTCGAGATGCGACCAGCTCCGGCCGCAAAAATTTACCTCAACATGCGAACTCCACCTCAAGCTACGAACCGGATCCGCGGCCATTTGCCCTGCTGCCACGTGGTCGCGGCTTCCAAGAGAAAGTGCTAATGAAATCTGAGCGTGAGGACAAAAGCCCAAGGAAAGCAATGCAGAAAGAGGAAGTGCTAATGAAATCTGAGCGCGCGGGGGGGGGAGCTCCTGCTCCCGGCTGTGCGCACGCACGACATAAGCCTTTCCCCCCAGCGCGCTGATATTGCTTTTACTGTGCTTTTGTCGCTATGGAGAAAGGAAACAGCGCGGAGGAATCGGGGGGGGGGAAGCCCCCTCTCCGCTGTGCGCACTACATAAGCCTTCCCCCCCATTGCTTTCACTGTGCTTTTGTCGCGCACACGCCAAGGGCTATGCACAAAGGAAAGAGCGCGGAATTAAGAGGAATCAGCGCGGGGGGTGGGGGGGAAGCTCCCGCTCCCAGCTGTGCGCGTGGAAGCCTTTCTCAGATTTCATTAGCACTTCCTTTTTCTGTGCTAGGGCTGACTAAAGCACGCCTGGGGAATTTCCTAGCTGTGCAACGCCGGCTGACACATTGAACCTTATGGGGACATGTGCTTCAGGATGCGACCAAATTTGGAGGGCGGATTAGCCGTATTTACATTGAACCTTATGGGGCAATTTGCTTCAGGATGTGACCAAATTCAGAGAGTGGAACGGATTAACCGTATTTACATTGAACCCTAAGGGAAAACGTGCTTCAGGATGCAACCAATTCGACTTGCGATCAGAGTCACGGAACGGATTAAATTCGTATCTTGAGGTACCACTGTAATGAGTTAATGGCAAAGATGACATAAAGATTGGGATTTTTTTGTAATGTGGTTATTATACTATACTAGCCTACACTAATGTGGCATAAATGGAAATGATCCAGTGTACTGTATAAGGAGAGATGTACAGTATTTCAAAACTACAGCGAAAAGTATGTGTGTGCATACCCATACACATACATGGGAGCCAGTATGGATTAATGGTTAAACTCTCTGGCCTAGAAACCAAAAGACCATGAGTTCTAGTCCTGTCTTAGTCACAAAGCCAGCTGGATAACTTTGGGCCACTCTGTCTCTCTCAGCCCTAGGAAGGCAGCAATGGCCAACTACTTCTGAAAATATTGTCGAGAAAACTGTATGGATTTGTCTGAGTAGTCACCAAGAGTCAAGATTGTTTCTCTCTCTCTCTTATATATACATACATACATATGTACATATATATACATATATATATATATATACTGCATTTTTCCATCAATAAGACACCCCCATGTATAAGACAACCCCCACTTTTCCAACCCAAAATTAAGAAATCAATATTTTAAAGATAAAGCAGAACACATTTTTATTTAGTAATTAGGTAACATTTACCTGATACACTCAGTGGGAGGAGGTCCAAACCGTCTCTCTGCAGCTCTATTTCCAGGCTCTTTTGCATAACTGATTACATTCAATCATGAGTGAAACTGCCAATAGCTTGTCTCTGCAAACAGACTTCCTCCAATTGGTTTGTTCAGCATCAGCTGTCATCAGTTACATAAAGCTCATGATTGGAGGAAGCCTGTTTGCAGAGACAAAGTATGGGCAGTTTTGCAAACGTGTGGTTCTCTCCTCTGCTTACTTCCTTGCATAAGACACCCTTCAATTTTTAGTGTAATGATTTTAGAAAAAAGTATCGTCTTATAGACAGAAAAATACAGTGTGTGTGTCTGTGTATATATATATATATATATATATATATATATATATATATACACACACACACAGACACACACACCTACATACATATATACATACACACAGACACACACACATACATACATACATATTCCCTTCCCATTTCTTTCCTTGAGTATCTTCCTAGTTGATACAATATGCACCATTACAAATGTGCATGTTAAATTTCCTAATTTAATGGCCCTTTATCCCTAGCTCTGTTTGAATTTGTGCATCTGCAGCTACAAAGTTTAAACAACAATAGTTTACCCAAACGTTTATTTGCAAGTCCAGCTAGGATGCTTTGAGGCCTTTTAATTTAAAAGAAACAATGACAGAAATAAAATACAGATGTTTATAAAATACAAACAAAGGAAAGAGGACGGAAAATGATTAGGTAGATCATCATGCTAAGTTGTAATTTAATTTGTTTTGGGCATAGCAAGATGTGCAAATAGGAGACAATTTATAAACTATGGTTTCTTTAAAACAGCAAACCATAGTTTGAAAGCATAGCTAATTTATGATCTGCATGTGTATCTTCTAAGAGGTTCAGATTGCTATAAGACAAAAAATAAGGGAAGCAAATCAGAAACTGGCCATGACTGTTTTGCTATTCCAGAAAAGTAATACTGGCTTTTTTTTTTTTTTTTGGTTTATTTGACAAATCATAGTTAAATCAACAAATCATTGTCATTAAAACCAAAATTATAATTTATTCCTGACTTATTCCTGCTTGCTTCTGCTCAGAATATGATATTGGCAGAAGTAACCAAAGCAAAACAAACCAGGAATTGGCTAAATAATCCACAATCACTTTGTTTATCTGCCAAAATGCTTGTTTCTGACTTTTAATCACCATTAAAATAACTCCTTGTTTAGCATTACAAAATGTGCCTACGTGAAGAACTATACATTTTGCTCTTCAGTAGGTAATACCTGACATAGCTGATGGAGCAGGTCTGCAGGTCACCTAGTCAGTCTTTTCTACTATGACCAGATGTATTTCATTTCTATTGAAATCATACTAATATTTTTAATTTGTGCCTGTATATATCAATTAGCAGATGGTAATTTTATACAAACCATCAAGCTATTACATCACTGGTCTTGGAGATGTATAAATGGCTAGAATTGCAAGTCTGTATCTCAACTGTATACAACTATGTTCAGCAAAATAAACCTGATTTAGTTCCTTATTCCACAGATCCAAGTCTATCTGCTTAGCTGTTGGTATCAGATGTTCAAGCATGCATAGAGAAAGAAACAGTTGGCACTCTTTTTCTTTGCTCCTATCCTTTTTTTTAAAAAATGCATGCTCGTGGGAGCTTTACCAATCTCTTTCTGATTTGCCTATTGAATACCAGTGCAAAGGAATGTAACAATCCTTCCTTTCTGTCCCACAATAAATTTGGCACTCTGCTTGCAGTATGTTTGAGGTGCCACTCCCCAAGAAGCCAGTAATTAGTGGATATCAATGCCCACTTGGCAAATGGAAACCAAGATGAAGAGTCGAGACCTTCACAGCAACAATCTGAATATAAAATAAGGCAGAAAATATTTTAAAATAATTCTTGGTCTCTTAATCTGCATTGAGAGGCAAAGTTTCAAATGGAGCAGCTGTGCTGAAAATTCAGATCTTTATCAGTTTGGGCTCTTGCTGCTGAAATCACACACACACACAACAGAGAGATCTAAATATAAACCTGAAGAAGAGGCCATTCAAAGCAATATTAGTCAAACATACACAATGCAGGGGCAGCTCTGTGTGTGTATGTGTCAAAAGTCAAGATAGTAATCAGAACCATGTGATTAAAGCCTTGCATGATGCTCCTGCATAGTGTTTAATGTGTGTAGGACCTGCTGCTGGAAAACATTCTACTATATTTTTTTTGGGGGGGGGGGGGACACTATTTTACCACAAGACTGTCTTATTCAAAAGATAATCTGGACAAATTTTTATTTGGAGCATGCTCCTCAAGTGGACAATCTGTGCCAGTCTTCATGCTTAATTTTAAGTGGTACATTTGATAAATGGAAGCAACTCCATAAAATTGTGTTAATACATTAGTACTTCACAATTTGCTGATTTCTCTGCAGCAGATGTAAAACCTCAACAATGCTCTATTTTTCTGGCTTAAAAACCTGCAGTCCTGCACATATTTATTTTTATGTGAGCTCCACAGAACTTACAAATATTTTTGAGGAAACACATATTGGTTAACGAAGCAAGAACAATATTAACATCCCAACACACTGCATTAGGAATTGTTTTAGTAGGTCTTGAATGACTTTTAACATTCCAGGCTGTGACCTTGTCAGTTGTGTTGGTCCTTCTCTAACCTTGTTTCAGGCTTTTTCAAATGTTTCCACAATTCTTCCACTCACACACTAAAATAGTTCCCATTTTAGCAAAAGGCTACATGCTCTCGTTAGCATAAATTATGTTATACTATACATATAGACTTGTAAAGCTAAATTGCCTGAATTCCCAACAGTATTCTCTGACGTCCCACTAGCTGAAAAACAAGTAGGCCTAGCAGCTTGATCTCACTCAAGAACATATAGAACAGACTGTTCAGCGCTTGGCTTGTAGAAGTTCCTAAATTCAACCCTTGTTCTATCACAAGCCAAAGCAGAAAATTCTGAATTAAGTGGACCAACAATCCAATTGGAATAAAAGTCGTCTTATCAATTTGCAAAATAAATTCAGAAAAGAAAATATCTATGTTCCACAGAGCAGATGATTCCACCTGGCAAAGATTTATCATTTTTATTTATTTCTGTTTAGAAATTATAGGATCAATTAGCTAAACCTTGGCATGGTTAGGCCCAGTGATCCCAGAGCAGAAGTTAAATTTCATTGGGTACTCATGGCTTTTTATAAGGTTATTGATCCAAGCTATGGCCTCTTGTGACACCTGGATCACAGTGAAGGGCTTAATCTATAATTAACACTCTATTCTAGCCTTCTGATGGGCTGTCAGATTGGAGTGACTCCAAAATGAAACTTCCTCTGCTAATCCTGGCTCTCTTTTCATCTTCTATCATTGCAAATTATTAGCAACAATTATTAGCAAACTAGGTTTAGCAAGTTGCCCCAACATACTGACAATCAAATATCGTTTCTTCAACTATGGTGTATTTATAGAGACCAGGTAATGTGCCCCAGAACTGATTTGCCATATAATTGGCCCTTTTCCTTTTAAAGATTGTTTCATTGAGTTCTTTCCCCAAATTGTCATGCATTTCTTTGAATTCTGTCTCCAGCTTAAACTACTAAAGAGCATGACATTTGAATTTGCTGGTTTGTCTGAGATATAAGCAATATTAACACTTACTGTGGAACATTTACCTGGCCTGCTATTCAGTTAGTCATTATTAAGAAACTGGACATACTGTACATTTTCTTATAGATTTTGCAGACTCTAATTGATCTTCCCCCTGTCTCTTTCCTTTCCTTTCCTTTCCTTTGGTACAAAGAAGATAAAGGAAGACCTATACATGTTGCATATATCTGTACTGGCTTCCTGATCTACTGTCCTTTTTGCATGTGCAGATTCATACTAAAAGACCAGCTTAATTAGTTCAGCCTTAGCCAGCTTGTGGGAAAGGAAGAGGTATCACTCTTACTAGCTAGTATTTGGAATTTGGAAAGGCCAATTGTTAAGAACAACTGGCCAGCTATTTAGTTCCTTTGGCAACATATTTTCTCTACCTAACAAAATGTAATCTCTTAGGAATCCAGGCCACAGCTATTAAACTAAATCCTTGTCCAACTTCCAATCTTTGAATCATATAATCTCTGAGCTGTTTTGTATACAAAGACATGTAGCAACACTTAAAGCTTTCCCACTAAAATTATTATGAGAATTCCTTGCTAGGCAGAGGCTGTAGATAGTGTACAGCTCGGGCAGGATAGTTAGCCTTCTCCTGACCTTTGCCATGTCTTTCAACAAGTTCTTATTTGATAATTAGGAGTATCTTGTTTTAATAGAAGTTTGATTCTATTTTTGTACATAAGTGTACTTGACCTGTCTCCATCTTTACCAAAACAAACAGATAACCACTACCAAGCACCTGACAACTTAAAAGAGAAGCAATTTTACTAATTTTTATAAATACACACACACACACACACACACACACACACAAAACTGAAGGAGTGGATGAAATCTATAAAATGTTATGTGGTTAGACATAAGTGTGTCAGAAGATCAACCTAACTATGCCTTGATCTTCTCTTTATTAAAGATTGAATTTCTAGAATAGAAATATCCATCCTTTATAAACTTCAGCTGCATTCCAGATGTTGACTTCTGAAGATTAAAAAAATAAATAAATTTAGAAAAAATACAAAATATAGACAAAATACCAAAATCCACTAACTCCCCCAACACAATCAAAAGGAACAATCCTTAAATTAAAAAAAAAAAAAAAAATAGAAAGCCTCCCTAAAGAATGAATGTTATTTTGAGTTGCTTGAATGGCTCCACAGTATCACAGCATCTAATAGACATATTGAGGAATCCCAAGGGACAAAGCAATGTAGTATAGTTATTGAGTATATTAATATATTGATTTTTCAAGGTTTGTATTTACATAACTTTTTATAGTATTCCAGAGGCATGAAAATGCATTCCCTACCCAGCCTTCCATTACCCCCACCCCACCCTAAACTGGGATATGGCTACCTTCCACAACTAAAGTAAACTAAACTAAACATTGGGCCAGTCATTCCCTCTCAGCCCTAGGAAGGAGGCAATGGCAAACCACTTCCAAAATCTTGCCAAGAAAACTGCAGGGGTCCAGGCAGTTGCCAGGAGTCAACACTGACTCAAAGACGCACACAAACACACACACACACTAAACTAAACTAAAATACAAGTGACACTGAATACCTAATTCCCAGAATTCCCAGCAGACCTTGCTGCCTGGAAGGTGCAGAGAGTTGAAGTCCCAACATTCTGCAGAATCCAAGGTTGGATAAGACAGACATAGAAACTTTCTTCCTTGGTTCTCCCACATTTTGAATCAAACTAATTAATTTTACACTTAAATGGATCTGAGTATGTTTTTGAGGCAATTCTAGTAATGATGCAGAGAAAACAGAGAGACATATAAAGCATTAATTATCTTTAGAAGCTAGAGTCATGCTGCTAATAATAGGAACTATTAGGAATCTCAGTGGAAAGGATATGACAAAATCTGGCAACGCTATAAGTTTAATTCAATGTTTTTGAAGCCACAATTTTAGCCTCTTAATGTTTAGTGCAGAGGAGTGTGTGTGTGTGTGTGTGTGTATACATGATGTATGATATATATATGTATATGTATGTATATGATGTATATCATACATCATACATGATGACCTGACCTCATTTCTTCCCCTTTACACTGAAAATGATGCTGTATTTATGAAATACAGAAATATGGTAAGGTGGGCATATTTGAATATTTGAAGATGCTTGCAGTGCTCAAAAGTTCTTTTGATTTGGCTGAGCCACGTTAGAAAAGGTAAGGGTTAGTTTTCAGGCAGCTGGCACTTCAAAGTAATGGGAAAGCCTTGAGGTGTCCTTTCTCCAGTCTCCAGGGGCTTATTTGGCCTTCATCTTTCTCATCCTCAGTTGGGAAGAAGCTTCACGATCAGCTTATTATAGGCTTACTGGAAACTGCTGCTTCAAGGTTTAATATGAGTTTGATTTATATTGCCTGGAAAAAGCACTGCGTATTGAAGTAAAATGATATGGCCTACAGAAAGAGGCTTTCCAACCCATCAGTTTTCATATTAGCTTTATACAAGGTTCAGAAATGCTCAAGAAAGTCACAAAATTCAGAGAAAGCATATGTTTCAAGTCTGCTCCAGATCCATCACTGATGCCAGATTATGAGATATACCAGTGACCAGACTGATGGTTCAGATCTTTTCCCTTCTTGAGAGCCCCATTATCTGGTACCACTACATAATCCTCTGCAGTAAGGGGGTCATAACAATGCAAGTAGCATTGTGGTGTGTGTATCCATTTTTTACATGTATCACAAGAGTGCACACTTGCCCCAAACTTTGTGAGACTTTGGACAGCACTGCTTGCTGATTGCCAGTACAAAAATAGTACAATTCCAGTGTAGAAACAGAGAATCTCAGAAACACAGAAAACTGCCTTATACAGCAAAACAAGCCATTGGTTTACCAAGCACAGTACTGTCTACAGTTAGTGGCTTACCTGCAGAGGATTAGGTTTCAACCGGGGTCCTACTACATATATAACATTTGTCCTTTCACTGAACTATGGCTCTTCCTTAAATCAGGCTGATAGAGGCGAGCTCATGAGAGCAGATGGGAGAAGACAACAGAGGTAGCACATGTGATGAAGCCAATGAGATTAAGCTGTGAATGATTCTTATGCTTTTCTCTATCCAGTTGTGCATGTCTTGATTATAATAAGCATTTTTGCGGCATTCAGTGTATTATTAAAATTAATCCTTTATCTCTATAGTTAAGTTGGTGGTCAGGCTGTGATTTATCCCTAGTGGTTTGCAACAATGTAATAATCATTCTAACCTGAAAACATGAGGTCTTAGTGGCTTGTCCTCATCTTCCAATGATCCCATTGTTCCTAGGTTCCATTTACATTATTAAGCTATGAAGGCAAATCTATTAACTGTAATGCAACTATCTTTTTTCTTTCCTTTAAGGCCAGGTAAAAAGCTTCAATAGGTCCAAATTATTTGGCTATATTGGCATATTGTTAAAGACAACATGAGACACAAGCAGAGAAGTGTGTGGCCCATATTGGCCTGTATATAGCCTGTGTGGTTTAATTGTAACACAGAATTAAAAGTCAGCACAGGGACTTTACCGAATCACCCTCAAGGCAATAAACACTTGCTGATCAAATCATTTCATATGCAATTTTCTTAGCTTTTATTCTCAACATTTGGAAATGCTCTAGGGTCAGTACCCAATATTTTAACATTAAAGTACTTGTTAAAACACTTTTTAAAGAATCTAGTTTTTTCTTTTTTTTCTTTACATTCCTCCGTGTTTGTACAAGCTTTTCCTAGAAGCTCATCTCTACAGGAATAGTTAACCAGAAAGGAGTAACCTATCCTCCTTTTGAGCATGAAATTGAGCAAACTCAGGGAGGCAGTGAAAGACAGGAAGGTCTGGCGCAATATGGTTCATGGGGTCACGAAGAGTCGGACACGACTTAACGACTAAACAACAACAACAACAATCCTCCTTTTGTCTCTTAGAGATGTAAAACACTTCAGTTCAGGTGAAATCCAGCATTCGAAAATGTCCTTAAAAAAAATAATGGGAATCCTTAATATTTTCTGTGATTCATTTAATATTTTAATGAATAAAATATTTGTTAAAATAAAAATCTTTAATATTTTCTGTGATTCATCACCAATAATTAGCTAAGAATCTTGTTCTTTGTTAATTTGCCCACTAGGCACTTATAGCATTTTCTAGAGCCATCCAACTATTGTC
Source organism: Liasis olivaceus (assembly GCA_030867105.1). Taxonomy (NCBI): domain Eukaryota; kingdom Metazoa; phylum Chordata; class Lepidosauria; order Squamata; family Pythonidae; genus Liasis; species Liasis olivaceus. The sequence goes on from CM061350.1 coordinate 15,966,023, forward strand.
CCCAAATACCCATAATGCAAACAGTCTTTACATCATTTAAGTAATGGTTGAGTAATGCTATGAAGATATAATCAATCACTAGTATGGGAATAAACTTACTCAGTAAATGCTTTAAAAAAGAAAGCACTGGAACCTCCAGATGGTGCTAAACTATGACTACATGTTCCATCTACTTGAAAGGTTAATTTGATGGCTTCCTGGAACATGAAATCCTTTGTATCTGAATCTCTTTTATGTGAAGAGGAATACATGCACAGAATAACCCAATGGGCACCCCTGCACATAATAAATGTGAATCTGTACATAAAGGAAGTCCAGTCATAAAGAGCCTTGCACTTACAGGTAGTCCTCATTTAATGACTGCAATTGTTTCTGGTGAAATGGTCACTAAGCAACACAGTCACTAAGTAAACTGTGTGTGTACGAGGGAGAGATGGTGTGAAAATTGCTGGTTGCTGCCATCTCATTTAGATAAAGCTCTTTCATAAAGTGTCCTGTGCCTGACCCTGGTTTTTTTTCCCTTTCTTTGCCCCCTTGCAGGGCAGAGAGATTGTTTAACAAGCTATCTCTTCCTGTGCTGCTTTTCTCCACAGCACAGCATGTGCCTAAAAAGTGCTAACTGCAAGTTAACAAGCTCAGCTCTGTGACCTTAATTAGTTGATTAGAACCTTCCCACTGGCTTGCAGCTCCTGCCTGAAACTGACCAGACCTTAATCAGCTTCACACTGAAGGCTTTCGTTGTCATAAATGTACACATTGGTCAGAAAACAAACTTTTTATTACTGTTATTACCATCATATTTGAGAACAGTCACTATCTGAGGCAGTTGCTAAACAAGGACTACCTGTATAGGCTTCCACTGTGCAGCTGTCCATACTGAGAATGAAGTCAAGTGATATTGAAAAACAGAATAATGATATGGCTCCATTGCCAGATACGTCTGTGGCACACCGTTTAGTGAAAAATGCATGAAGATTTCTCGAGGCTCTAAAATAAACTCTCTAATATGGTTCTCCCCCTCAAATAATTATTTTTTAAAAAGTGGCTTTCAAACTGCAACCCACTAAAATGGTCAATGAATTTATGCGACCCACTCTTCCCCACACAGAATGAATAAAATGAATGACTTCATTGGAGTTAGGGTTAGGCAAGAAATAAATACAGTATATCACTTACTTTTAATAATGACACTTTCAATTATATATCCTAAACTTTCAGCTATGTATCACAACATTCTCAAACTTTGTGATATGGCAATTGCCAACTATGGGTTTTTGCAAGCAAATTGAAAACTCCAGAGTTAGTTTTGATAGTGTTCCCACCCTGCCTGTGCGAGCCTGATCAGGTTAAAAAAAATTGTGACCACCTCTTCTAAAATGCTTACAGCCATGCCGGAGGTCCCAACCCACAGTCAATAAATGCACAGCATCAAAAAATGGCACCTGAGATAAATCCAAATTGTTGTGTGAAGAGCGGAATTGACCAGGGCCAGCCCTATTATTAGGTGGGATGATATAACTGCCTAAGTTAATACATGCTTGGACATCATGAGCATTTTCTCAGAGTTTTTGCAGAGACCGCAAGCAGTAGGCCTATCCTTTCTGATCCCTTTTGGGCTGTTGTTTCCTGATGTGCTAAAGAATAAAATTCTATCACTAGCCTTGAAATGAGATTCAGGTAGCTTCTGTATGTGCAAAAGGGAAATGTGCAAAAGGAGAAGGAAGAATGGGTTATTTATTTATTTATTTATGTATTAATGCATTGTCTTAACCAGCCCTGTCTCTGATAACTAGATGGCTAATTGCAAAACTGAGAACATTTCACATACTGCCCTTTGGCACATGATCTTTTCAAACACTGAGATCAATCAGAGAAGTCCTGTTGGCTGAAGAATGACAAATAGGGAATATGATGCATTCTTACTTATTATTGCAATTAGTCTTTGGACTAACCACCAAGAGCTATGAGACAGTCAAAGCATGGAAAATTTCATCCTTAGAATTTCATTTGCTGATGTGAAGGTCTTCTTGAATTTAGGGGGACTCTCAGGTAAAAGGATAGAGTTTTGCAGCCTCGGGGTAATAGCAGGGTTGCATGCAGACTGTGGTAGCTGAAAATTGGTGGCATGGTTTCTTTTCACTGCAAAGCAGGAAACCAGTGTAGGGTAAGCTCTAAAATAGATGTAACATAATAAAAAAACTAAACCCCCCACCCCAATTAGAAATTCTGGTCCCACTTGCTTGTGTGGGAAAGAAGTTGCAGAAACTAGCCTACATTCAAAAATATTCAGTTGCATAAAGAATAGGAAATTGTCTTCTAGTAGAGGGAATAATATACTTTGAGAAATAAACAATGCCCTTATTTTAGGGGGGGGGGGAATCCAAATCAATCAAATTTCCATATATTTTTATTCCATTGTCTATCCATTAAAAAATCAAAACAAGAGCAAAGGACTTCCAGCTGCTTCTTGAATCTATTTCCCCCAATCTGTATTTTTGTAACTTAAACTTATTCCATCCTCATTTACTTCCTGATAGAAACATAATATTATCAAGAACAATGGACATACTGTACCTTCTGACACTGCTGTTTGTATTCCAAAGCCGCAATGTACTCCTTTAATCTTCTTTTCTTTAGTCCACTTCCCATCTTCTTGAAATTTTCTTTTGAGTCTTACCAGCTAAATCTTCAATCATCTTTACTGCTATCTGTTACATGTTCTTAAATTTTGCTGATGTCTTTGCCCAAACATTGTATCTGAAGCTGTGATAGCCGCAAAACACTGTGCATAAGTTCATCAAAGGAAAGAAGGAAATTTGTAAAAGAGTTAGGGAGTGGAAAAATTGCTCCCGTCTTGCATTTTGCAGCATTACAAAACTTGTTGAAAATGTTGATTTCAATGTTTTGTAAACTCAAGGTGAGAGGCAGTTGCATGTAGTGGTTTAGGTGTTTGACTAGGACCAAGAAGACCCATATTCAGGTCCATCATCAACCATGGATAGTCACTGGATAACTTTGGACCTGCGTCTCTCAGCCAACACTGTCACAAAGGTTTTTGTTTGGATATATTGGAGGAGGAACTTCTATATATGCTACTTTGAGCTAAGGGCAGGATTTAAATCTAATAAAGAAACTTAACTGTTATCTAGCTAGACCCACCTAATTATTTTGGTTGACCTACTCAGTTATTATTATAGTAAAGTCTTTATATTTAACCTTCTCTTTCATTCAGTTTCCAATATTTAACCTTCTAGCTAACAAACCAAATAAAATTATTTATAAAACTAACATTCTTCCTTTTAAAAATAATTCAATGAACATAGAATATATACAGTCTCTTGCAGCTATGTTCAGAGATACTGTAGGAATTGGCAACACATTGCAGTGGTTGGGAGTCTATTATTATCTGTGGACCACTATCTAATTTTTGATTTAGAATACTATCCTTACACAATTACTGGCTCTTATCTGTTTTCCAAACTGATTCAAACTGCTGGTCACTACCTTCAGTGTAACCTTCTCAAATCTGTTGCCCTTCAGATGTTTCTTCCCCTGTTAATGTTAAGGCAAACATCTGGAGAAGATCATGTTGAAAAAGTTACCTTAATTCCAGATGTTTTTGTAACTACCACTCATAAAATTCTCAGTAGTGCATCCTGTTCCCTGATTTGGGTGCAATGGATGAGAATTTATATTTTGGAGCCCAGCATCAGAACTTTAGCAATAGAGCCTTGGTTGGGCTTATGACTGATACTTTGGTACTTTACCAAGATGGGTTGAAGTCAACTGTATATTTATAGTTTGGGCATTTTGTTTGTTAACTGCCCCATGGGGAAATGGAAGGGCCCAGGTTTATGTAGGATGAGGGATTGAAATTAAAGCATCTTCTGCTTAATAGTTTAGGGCAGCTTAAAACATATTTATTTATCTAGGTCTTTTAATATTACTGTTTTAGTTTTGTATTTTACATCTGGCATTCTTTTAATATTGCTTTTATGGATACTTTTACTGCATCATTCTAAGCTGCCAGAGCCCTTAAGGGAGTTGGCAGCATATACATTTTCTAAATAAACAAGGAACAGAAATAGGGAATATTAAGAACTTTATTAGATCCAGGTTGTGTATTGACCAGGTTTTCTAGTAGGTGTAAAAAAAGGTCCTGAGGCCACACTGAATTTCTAAAGAATCATTAAGTTTTCCTATCATTGCCTGTCATCTTCTGTTCTTCTCATCTGCATTTCCTCCAATAGTATCAATTATTTATACATATTTTAAACACCTTCAAGTGGAAGGAAGTTCATAGGACAACTTTTTATGGGCTTGATTTGCCTGTAACTAGGAGTAACATATCTGGGGTTCAAAAACTTAGGCTGAAATAAAGAATGTTTTGTATCTCAGAACTCTTTTCTGCCATTGACCCACCCAGAGTCACCCCCAAGGGGAGACGAGTGGCATATAAATTTAATAAATAAATTTAATAAATAAATAAATTTAGTGGTTGTTGATTTTTCCTGCCCAGATCTGTAGCCTTAGCATTACAGTAGATCAACAGGCCACAGGCAAACCCCCAGAGATCTGATCCTAATTTTGGAAGTGACATCAACTTCTGTTCAATAATAATATGTTCAAAAATTTCTCATTGCTAAGCAATTGGAGTCTAATCTTACTTGTCTCCTGTTACTTAGAATTGAGCTCTCAATTCTTTCCCAACTTGACCATAATGGGGGAGAGGGAGGCAGGGTTCAGCCAGATATCTCAGAGCCATCACTCATTAGGACTGCCAATGTTCATAGTCCAAATAGCCACTCCTACCGTATTGATTCAACTCTCAGAACTGCAGTCCAATAAATTTCCAATCAAATAGTGAGAATCTGGTCTCTATTCTCATACACTGTTGACATCTCTTGGACTGTCAAGAAAACTGCAAGAAGTTATCCCTGAAATCATTGAGTCAAGCTCAATACAGAGGAGATTTCATTTTTACACGGACATGAACATTTATTTTGACATGAGCATATGTAAAAGAGTCACATTTGTGAGATGGGTGGCTATATCAATATGGTGAATGAATGAATGAATCAATATATTATATTTACATAGCATACTTTCTCATTATATGCTACCATGGGAACAGGTAGTCTGCATGTCCAAAAAAATGGTCACCATATTTGTCACAAAGTACCCTTTTATTAGAAGACAGGTAGACCAGTCTAGCTCATGGCCAAGATACTTTCTACCATTCCAACTTTTTGTTTTTTTCTGGGCAAGTAGGCACCTTTCCAAACCAAGCGTCCATCCACCCATCCACCCATTATCCCTATAGAATTCTTCTAAAGGCATTTTTCTAAATAAAGAAACCTGAGAAAGGGAGTCAAGGCAGACAGGTGATAAGCAGATGTCCCACTCCTAACATAGACTATGAATAGACAGCCTGATTCTCTTTAGGTATTTTCAACTACAAATTATGACTATTGGCTGGGGTTTCTGGATTTATGTCAGCTGTAGTTGAAAAAAGGCATCATGCTACTGGCCCAAGTTCTCAACAGCTTATCATGGAAATAAATCCAACTGACTGCAGTGGGACTTACTACCTAGTCACTGCATAATACATTGCAGCATACCTGGAAAGCAAATGTGTTTGTTCACAACACATCTATCTATCTATCTATCTATCTATCTATCTATCTATCTATCTACCTACCTACCTACCTACCTACCTACCTACCTTAGTACAACTTTGAAAAAAAAAATTAGAAAACCCATAACTACAAAAAGATATAAAAACAAACTATAAACAAAAATAAGCAATAAGCAAGAACAAAATTAATTAATCAATAAGATATAAAACAAGAGGAAAAAAATGGAAAAATATAAACAGTCTAAATGTATCACCTATATATCAGTTATTATAACAGCATATGAAATTTTCAAATTTAAAAATGAGACTCTACTATAAAATATAAAATGAGGTTATATGTTTCCCTTTGGCACAGATTACATTATTAACATGGATAGAAAATAAAGTATGGTTGTTTACTCCAACTATGCTTTAGATTACCATACTAAAAAATTATTATGATCTGCAATAAAAATTGAGCATTTCAGACACCAAAATATACTAGTTTAGTAATCTGCCCTCCCCCCGCCCAGCAAAGAAAGTATTAATGCAAAATTTCTATTTTTGGAGTTGGTTGATTGATTATGTGCCATCAAATCTGTGTTAACACTTAGTGACCGCATAGATATTCTCTATGACAATCTGTCCCTAATCTGGTCTTCTGAGTGTTTCAACAGTGTACTCATCACCACTGTAACTGAATCCATCTACCTTGCTGCTGATTATCCTCTTCTTCTCTTTCCTTCCACCTTTCCTAACATTAGAGTCTTCCTATAATGTTCCTGAAGGAGGATAATTTGATCCTGGTCATTTACACCCCAGGTGAGGACTCTTGAGTTGATTTACTCAATTATCCATTTGTTTTCTTGGCTATTCATGGTATTTTCAGAAGTCTTCTCCAACACCAAAATTAGAGTTCGTTTTTTTGTATTGCAATGTTGCATGAGAAAGATTCCTGATTTCATCCACATTATACTATTTTGTTGTCTGATCTGGATCTTCTAGATGTTATTATATTCTAACTCTTGTTACCTAGGTCCTTGGGCAACTTACTGGAGCTGAATTCTAACAACATCTAGAAGGCCATAGTTTCCAAACTCCTGATCCAATATGTGTTTACTTAAAGTGGGAATCTGCTGATGCCAGCAGGAGAACAAAGGTTCTCCTGTACTACAGAGCAAGCTGCAAGTCTTAGTTTTTAGGTACCATCTTATGCTTATTTACTGTACGTATAGGGGTAATTTTTAGCTAGACAAAGCCTCAGCTCTTACTCTTAATTTCTAATATTAATCAATTTTAAAATAGTTTTATTCAACAAAATAACATCCATAATTATTCAAACAAAAGATCTTTTTTTTTTTTTTTTTAGAAAAAAGTTTACTTGAGCATTTGTGCACATACAAAAACACAATCTGTGGATGAAAGCTAATTTCTTAGAAGAAGCATATCCATATACGGGAGAGAACAGTAAAAATGCCGCACAACTTCTAAACAGAACTCCATTTTTTTCAAGATAGCTTTAGTTAAGTAACAACTCAGTTACTTTGAACATCACAGGGCATTTGAAAAGATAAGAAAACAGCAATTTCTCATGAAAATATCAGATGGTTTAGATTCAGAAGTTTCCACAATCTCAGAGATTTTTAGATGGAACTGAGAAAGGCTGCTATGTACTGTGGGCTAGAGCAGGGCTGGGTAGATTTCAGACATGTCAAATTTTCTTAATTTCCCATTTTCATAAAATCTGTTAGTCTTAAGGGATAGAATGCATGCTCTTAAAATGAAAGAAATTGATGATTTGGGCTCATTCTGAGAATAGCAGTTTGTTTTCAGTATCAAAGCTGTCTGTCCTTTCACACAAATTTTTGTTCTAGTTATTCTAAGCTGTTTGCATTGAATCAGCCCAATCTAATACAGTCATTGTCTACATTCTCACATAAATTTAAGCCATATTTTCACATTTATGATTTGTGAGCAAGCTATATTTGCCTATTTGGCACATTATGCCAGGTGAAAAATGAAACAGAAATGAGCAGAATATAGGAAACAAATAGGGAGGACTTGGAATCCTAGCCTATGAGAACCATTGAAATCTGGTGATATAGTGTAATTGGAACATAACCTTGGAAGCTACAGCTTATTCAAAAGGAACAGTTTCAAGAGAAAGGAAGGGGATGTTGTGTCATGCACAAGGAAAGCATATCTGTACAAAAATTCACTAATTGGAAATCTGTTGAGAATAAAAGGCAAAAGAAATAAACATGATTGTAGGATTCTAGACCACTTGGAAAGGCAGAAGAGATGAATGAGGTCTTTCTGTGTCAAATCACCAGACTTTCAAAGGCCCACAGTAGTGACAATGGGAGATTTCAACCGTTGTGCCATTGACTGGAAATCTGACTCTGCCAAGAGTCAGAGGGAGAACCAATTCCTGTTCTCTCTTGCTGACAACTTAATTGTCAAAAGATAGAACAAGGAACAATGGGATCTGCTATTCTGGAACTAATCCTAACCAACAAGGAAGTGTCAGGAACCTTGGGAGAAAATAAATATATGGTCACCCATCTTAGATTCATGACTCTGAGTAGTTAACAATAATTAAAATTATTAATTTTTTTATTATTTTCTTTTATTAATTAAAACAGCATAAACATAAAAGAATAAGAACAACAGCAAACACATAATCTGCAGCTGAGGTAGGAACCATCAACACAAATCAGCACAGCCATTTCATGGGCTCAAACACACAGCCAGATCCCCAGGTCTGGTGACAAAACCAGGTCTTTAAGGCCTTGTGAAAGGCCAGCAGGGTCAAGGTGAGTCTGATCTCTGGAAGGATGATATCCCAGAGGGCAGATGCTACAAGAGAAAAGACTTTTCCTTGGTCCTGCACTGATCGAGGAGCACACATAACTATCCACACCACAGCATTCTGTACCAGCTGCAGCTTCTGAATGCTATTTAAGGGCAGTCACATGTAAAATGCATTGCGGTAGTCCATTCAGGATGTGACCAAGGGATGAGTGACCATGAACAGATCCTCACAGTCCAGGAACAGGTGCAGCTGGCATACAGCATGAAGTTGTGCAAAGTCCCTCCTGGCCGTGACTGCCATCTGCTCCTTGAATACTGGCTGTGTTGGTGTTAATGCATCCCCATCCAGAACTAGCAGTGGAAAATCCCTATCTTCAAAAAAAAAAAAAAAAAAAAAAGGAAGGCAAAGGATAATCCTCTTGGCTAGATGTGAAAATGATCTGGTTATTGTAGTAGATAGAGCCAGTTTGGTGTAGTGGTGTAGTACCAGGCTAGAAACTGAGAGACTTTATTAGGCCAAAGCCAGCTGGGTGACCCTGGGCCAGTCCTTCTCTCTCAGCCCTAGGAAGAAGAAGGCAATGGCAAACTACTCCTGAAATCTTGCCAAGAAAATTGCAGGGACTAGTCCAGGCAGTCAACAGGAGTCAACACTGACTTGAAGGCATATATAAGTACATACAAACATTCCAGTAGATCACAAGTTGAAAATGAGCCAGCACTGTGACGCATTTGCTAAAAGGAGAATGCTAATTTGGTTTGTATTAATAGGAAATAGACTGCAGAAGATGGGAAGGAATTGTTCCATTCTACTCTGCATTGGTCAGGCCCCACTTGGAGTACTGTGCCAAGTTCTAGGTACTGCAATCTAAAAAAAAAAAAGTATGCTTAGGAAGAGTTGAGGGAAGATATAATAGCATTGAGCATCATCCATATTTATTGGGAGAAGCAAAAGCCTTCACTCCCTCCTGTCTATAAAGCAGGTTTCATCAAGACAGAATTGACATGGTGATGATGACATACTAGACAAAGCAGACTTGCAGTACAACCACATTATTGTAAGGGATGGGATGATTTTTTAAAAATTTCTTAATTTAGTGACCTTTCAGTCGGTCCAAAGTATATGCTTGCTGCTGGAGCAAGCGATACTGTATCCTTTAGGGTTTTCCAATCAATCTTCCTTTGCTTCTTCCTCATTAAATCAAGTACCTATTCAGCTCACTGCTGTGAAAATGATTTGAATGTCTCAATTTGTTAAAATCCACGGCACGCTGGCTGTGCTGAGAAACACAGTGCTGAAAGGCAGCTAAATAGTACCTACTCTTGCCATTTTTAATTTAAAAGCAATAAGGTGTGAAGGTTATGCATTACATAGTAGACTAAATGCAGTTTTATAACACATTTTACTTGTATATTAGGGTGCTATTTTCCCATGAATTGGTATGTACATTTTGAGAGAATTAAAATCAAATATTCTGATTCAGCTGCTGAAACTGAGAAGTCTTCTCAGGTGATTTCTGTCCATGCCAGTGGGGGGAAAATAGAAGCATATGAAGCCCATTTATTATTGACAGAGGGAAATTTATGTCCAGCACAATCTCCCCGGTGTGGTGGGCCTCCAGATATTGAGATGTTAATACGCCAAAGTCTCATGAACAGCCACTGTAGCTGGGAAATTGTGGAGAGAATAGATGATCTTTTGGTGGTCTAGAACAGAGTTAGGCAAATCTGTCAGGATCATTAACTGCATTCTCACCACGGCTTTTGTGTAAAAATCCAGAGCCCAGCCCTGCTAGATAACCGGGATAGCTCCCAGACAAGGTAAGGCTGTCTTATCATCTTTTGAAATATGTGATGTAGCACATGTGGCCTTCTAAAGAAAAGAAGTCCCTCAGAGCATTAAGTCCAGAGTCTAAAATGATATAAGTGCAGCCTCTGTTCAAATAAAAATAGCTAGTGGAATTCTAGAGTGGCGGGTGGGCTTCGGGTGAAAATTAGTTCAGGAGAACTAACTTCCACTTGTGCCCCTCACTAGTGAAAGTTAGTTCTCATATGATTAAAACTAAACCAACTGATACTAAATCAGGCCATTTACCAAAACAATAAACAGGTGGAAACTGTATGGCCCACCCAAAAAAGGACTGCTGGAGCCCTTTATGTAGAATGGGCAGCAGAAAGAGGGAGAAGAAATTGGAATGTTGATTAGTAGAAACAGAGGTTACAATTTGACACTCAGCAGTTGCTGGAATTCTTTCATAAAGGCTTCTTAGCTTTTTCACAATAAATTGGTCATCTGGATTCTTGTGCACTACTTTAATGAGCTTCAGGCCAGCCTGCCAAGGAGAAGTCTGACATCACTCTCACTTCCATTCTTCACTTTCCATCTATTTAGCTTTCTCCCTCTGTCATTCTTACATTCACACATGGGGCATAGGGATTCAGTTACACAAACACACAGCTGTCTGCCATGTCTGCTGCACCCCCACAAACTTTCCAGCTAGATGGCCTATCTCTGGGATACCTTCACATCTGTTCCTTACCTCTAAACTGCTAGTTTACTAACCTGCTGTGCTCTTATGGTCTCTCAGTTCCCATCTCATGGATGGGATTATTCTGCCAAACTGCCTACCTCATATCTTTGTGCTGTGATTAAAAAAAACAAAATAAACTGAAAACAGATCTGCAGCAGAAAGAAAAGAACTAGCAGGAGGTCCTTGAATTTCACATTAATCTGAAAATCAAATAAACAAAGCAAAAATCAGAATGTAGCACTTATTCCTCTCCAGGCCAAGCAGTGGTTTTAACAGGTCAGTTACTAACCTAATGGCTGTGTTCAGAGAGCATGCTGGACTTGGTTCATTCTAATCTTGATTAGTTGGACATGTGTGTATTTGAGTGTGTTCTGTGAACCCAGGCATCTGCTTCGTTTAGGTTCCATGTATTGTACGAACACCCCCAAATAGGTCAATTCAGCAATTAAAAGCCACTTTGTTTGCATCACTGGTTGCCAGGTAGAGGAGTGTGACATTTTTATTTCTCACCCCCACCCCCCAAAAAAGAGAGTAAAGGTCACACACAGTCTGTGGACTATGAAATCAGAGGTATGATACTCACCTTGACCAAGAGAGATTGTAGGTTCACTCCCCAGTTAAGCCCTTTCAACGAGAGGGAGAAGGCTGTTTCTACTTCAGAGCATAAGCTTGTATGCAAAAGTACTAGGTTTATCTCCAATAAAGAAGAGGAATACTCCTGCACAGCCTGTGTAGAGCAAACGTTAATAAACTCAAAAGCTAGCCAGGAAACTTTTAGTATGATAGAAAGGAAACATTATTAAATGCATTGCTGGAGAGCGGTCATCTTAATTGCAAATCATTTTTGAGTCAAGTTTAACTCATGGTGATTTCATAGACATCTTTGCGGTTTTTCTGGCAATGGTATAGACATGGTTTGCCATTGCCTTCTCTCAGGATGTTTTTCAACTTCCCAATCTAGTTTCCAGTCCTGGGATTCCCTGGAGGACTCCCATCCAAATGCTAACCAGGTTTGACCCTCCTTAGCTTCTGAGCTCAGACAAAGTCACCCAGATGCTACCACCTGCTGATGGTTACTTTAATTAAAAGTAAATTAAATCAAATCAGTTTTTGTCTTAGCTCACCCACTACTGAACTGAAGCCCTCTGCATACTACTTAAAGCCCAAATGCCTGACGCTGGAAAAGATCTGCACCCTTGATGAAAACCATATGGAGCTGGATGGCCTGCTTTGGTAATGAGCAGCTGCTTTATTTGCTCCCAGAAAAAAGAAAAGAAAAGAAAAGAAAAGAAAAGAAAAGAAAAGAAAAGAAAAGAAAAGAAAAGAAAAGAAAAGAAAAGAAAAGAAAAGAAATCAAGGCATGCTTCACATTATGTTACACAGAGAACATGGACTGTGAGATTCCATGCAACAGAAATTTGATCTTATGGTATGAAAATATCAATTAATATAAAATCATCTGGCATCCCAAGACTGGCAAAATAATTTTTCTTTTCTACTGCACTGTTTAAAACAGAACCAGCAGGGTAGCTGATCTGTGGGAGTTTCAAGAGCGGGCGATTAATCATTTTCTTGCCAGAGAAAAGCACTGAAAGCCCATCTTCAGGAATCCTGAAATATATAAGGCAATGAAGGGAAAATGCCTGCAGTGTAAATCCTCAAGTCTTCTGCACTTCTTAACCTTGTTGCAAATATGGACATATCTTCATATATTTATAATGTGATTTTGATAACTTTCAGATTAAGTAGAACAGTAGCTCTCTGGTGTCTCACCCCCTTCTCAGGTAGTTAGGAGGAGGGCACATTCAAGTTTTCCTCATGGTCTCAGCCTTGAAGAATGATAGCTTATAATGCATTATCTTAGGGCAATGTTTTTCAACTTCAGCAATTGTGAGATGTGTGGACTTCAACATGGCAGGCTGGGGAATTATGGGAGTTGAAGTCTACACATCTCACAATTGCTGAGGTTGAGAAACAACTGTCTTAGGGTGTTAGCATAAGACTAAACACACAGAGAGATGCACAGATTCAACTTCTATTTCTGCAGATGTTGAGGCATGCTATGGACTTTTTCCAATATGTCCTAAAGCTTAAAGTAGTGCGTAATAGTTGTTAAATGGGTCCCATGTCTGTCCATGTGCAAAGCTTACATGTGTACAGCTTTGGGAAAACTGTTGAATTTTGCTAAAATGGCATACAACCAGTACATACTGGAAATTGAGGAACTGGTATAAAAATAGTTTAACTTCATTCTCAGAGTTACATGGTGAACCTTTGGTCAATACCGAAGTTTATCAAGCATGGATACTGTGTTTTGAACATCTCCGGCATCTGGAGTATATCCTGGCAGGGTGCTCAGCACTCTGGGATAATATTGGATGACAAGGTGACCAAATTTTGGCAGCACAATATTTTGTAGGCTTTTCCTCCTTCAAAATTAAGAATGGCAAAGAGATAGGAGCCTCTGGGGAGCAAATTTCACAGAAAATAAATACAAAGCAAATTGAACAATGTTGGCCCTGCTCCTTCAAGTGACATCACTTCACTGCATGGACTCTTGTGGATCCCTACAAGTTCAGAAAGCTGAGTTCTGACCATTGACCCTGCGAACATTGACCAACCTTACAATAAGGAACCACAGAGTGTTACAGTAGAACAGGAGAAGCAAAAGTACATTATAGTCAAGATGACGGTGCATGTCTTGTTTTGTTTTGATTTATACTCTTCTACTCTGGCAAATACTCAAGATACTAAACAGCCACAAAGAAAGGAACAAAAACAGAATATAACAACTTGAAAGTGTGAATCATGATGAACAGCATCATCAGTATTTATATTTCTGATACTAAAATTCTTTAACAGTTGAAAGCCTCTTGAAGGTAGTACTCCTTGTTGCGTTTGCCTTTTCTCTTGAATATACTTTCACAGATCCAGTATAATCTCATCTTCAGATATTTCTCACCACCAGCAGCTATTAGAATGAGCTGGGGAATATTTGGGTATAAATATTTTATTACAGATACAGTAGTCCTCACTTACTGATGGTATTTGGGACCAGGAACTCCATTGCTAAGCGATGCAGTTGTAAGGTGCAATGCCACATGGCTGCACCAACTTAGGACTGCGGTTCTTGTAGTCCCAGTTGCCGTTGTTAGGAAAATCTTGCATGGTTGCAGGATCCCGTGGTCACATGATCACCATTTGCAACCTCCTGCTGGCTTCCCCATTGACTTTGCTTGTTGGAAGCTGGCAGTGAAAGTCACAAATGGCGAAAATGTGACTGTGGAATAATGAAACATCATAATTGTGAGATGGTCACTGAGAGCCTGTATCATGATCATGTGACCATGGGGACACTGTGATGGCTGCACTACAAGGACCTATTGTAAGTTCCCCTCATTCAACACCATCATAACTTTGAATGGTTGCTGAACAAGTGGATGTTAAGTGAGGACTACCTGTAGAAAGCAAGAGAAATACAAGTAATTAGGTGAGAGCATAACACGTTAACTCTTTGCTTTTAGCTTTCTCTCTTCATCTATGGCAGTGTTTCTTAAAGTGTGGTCCTAGGACACCTCAGCTGTCTGTGAAGTCAAAATTATTTGCCAGCCTATGTTGAAAAATAATACAATATTAAAATCCCATCAAACAATTGTGCAAAACGGTAGCAGCAGCAAACACATCAATTTTAATGTTTAATATGGTAAATATTGATGAATATAACCCATACAAACAAAAGCTATTTGAGGTCCTCTGTAATTTTTAAAAGTAGGAAGGTGTCCTGAGGGAAAAAAGTTTAAGAAACACTGAGGTATGGAATATGTCCTACAACACTTATATGGATCAGGGTCAGAAACGTAAAGCCATAGGGCTACTCACTGCCTTTGACCTACTTTCAAAAGCTACTTCAGTTTGGATCCATTCATCCATTCATCCCATAAACCACAGGACAGGAAAGAGAGAAAAATAAAATAAAAAAAAGAGCACTAAAAAAAGAAGGGGAAAAAGGGCTGGTCATTCCTTATGTTGGTGATGTTGGATGACCATTATCTCCTTACATATATTCCATTCTTATTTTTATCTTCTTTTCTGAAGTGAAAAAGAAGAGGACAATCAACATCTTCCACTTAAAGCTATCACTGGATTGTTCCTTCTGTAGTAGAGGGCCATTGCTACCAGTTGCCCTGTGGAAAAGGACGCTAGAGACAGAAAGCAACACAAGTGATAACCACTGGAGCTCTTCTCCCCCATCCACAGGACTAATTATCCTGTGGGAAGGACCCCAGAGGTTTGCTTGTAAATAATATCTTAAAACATTCAGTAGATATTACTTATAATAGAGCCAGTTTGGTGTGATGGTTAAAGTCACCAAGGTAGAAATTGGGAAACCATAAGTTCTGTTCCTGCCTTAGGCCCAAAGCTGGCTGGGTGACTTTGGGTTATTTCATTCTGTCTCAGCCCTGGGAAGTGGGCAATGGCAAACCACTTCCAAAATCTTGCCAAGAAAACTGCAGGGACTTGTCCAGGGAGTCAACACTAACTTGAAGGCAGAGAAGGGGGGGGGGGGGGGAATTTACAAGCAGACTTGTAGGATCCTTCTTTATGATTGCTTATATTGCTTGTAAGCCATTTTGGGAGGATAGTTACTTTGAAAAGTAGGTTATAAAGAAAGAATAACAATAATATCAATAATAATGTTGTGTGAATCCAGCCCTAGATTCACATAGAAACAGAGTCATCTTAGTTTGGCATAATCCTTTATTTAAAATACAGGATTCAGAACAAAGTTTCTTCCCCTTCTCCCTACACTGACAAGCAAGCAAACATTTTTCCTGCTGATTTATAAACATATAGAGTTGCAAATAAATTAAACCAAATATATTCAAATCTTGGAACCAGCCATTAAACAATTTATGAAGATGTAGTGTTATCACTGGAAACAAGACCTCTGCTTTTGATCATAACAGTATCATTAGCTATAACATTTATTATTGAGGAAATAGGAGCAGATGTCTCTCTAATTAGTAATTAGAATTACCTGCAGAATGACTCTGAAATCATGCTGTGAAAAATGCTCTTGGGAGAGGAAAAAATCCAGTCCTCTTTGGGTTTCCAGATGTAAAGCAAATGTTTGCTGAGGTTAGTTCTTACCAGAGATATAACTAAAGCTAGATATGAGAGCTAAGCTAAAGAGTTTGTAATTATGGGGCTCGCCCATATGATCACCCAGAAAATGATAGATGATGGTATTTGGCTTATCAATACTGATAAGATTATGGGCAAACTGGCACTATTCATCATATCATCCTTTTTTTGTGCCTCCCTCCCCCCCATATACAATCAGGAAAGCCATGTACGTGTATAATTATAGATAATCATTTATTATGTTTACTTTAAAATATAGATAATTCATTACTGCAGCAGTTCCTGCTTTGAAGTCCTGGCTGTTTGCTTAGGTCTTTGGCTAGGGTGGCTGAAGCCCCTTGAGGTAGTGCAGGCATGTTGCCATCTTTTGTTCCTGTCTTATTGTTGTATTGTTATTTTTTTTTTCCTGTGCTTTTACTTTGTCAGCTGCCCAGAGTTGCTGGGAGTTGGGCCTCATACAAATTAAATAAATAGCCTAAAGGAGAAACCACCGTAAGAGAAGGAAAACCTTCTTTTCCTTCAATCTATCATTGTCTAGTTACATTGCTGTTCCCTAATGGAATCCATCCCATTCTTGTAAAGCATAGAAGTATCTGTCCTCTCACAGCCAGAACAAAATAATCTGAATGTATTATTCACTTGGCATTAAAATCCAGCAAACGTGGCTCTGATGGCTTTCTCACGGTTACCAAATAAACCTTTATGCTAATTGACAAAATGGCTATGATAAAGGATCATTTAGAGGAATTAAGGGTGTGTAAAACATCATCTCAGAATGGTCATTCAGTGTACTGGAAATGGTCCAATCTCAAGATGAATCATTCCAATCTCCAAGGTACCCTCAGGATAGCGTGTTTCAAGACTGGCTAGATGTTCTGTTGACAGCAGAGGATGCTTTGGGCTTAGCTACTGTAAGTTTGAGCTTAAAAAGTTTTATAAATCACTTGCCGTCACCATTTGTTGCTGAGAGATAATTTGCTGGTGGATTTAATCTTACAGGGAAATATGTTAATATTACAAGGAATCTTACAAGTTATTCTGGTGTTAACCATTGAACTTTCCATCTACTAATCCCACTCCCAATTATTTTGAAATAATAATAATTAAAAAACGGGTAGCTGACCTATAACATTATGTGTGGTTTGTTAATAGAAATGTGTGGGATAGCTTTTGCTGCAAAATTGAATATAACTTTGTGCTGTTCCAGTACTATAAGCATTTTCACAGCTATGGTATCCCACACAATATCTGTTAGCAAACTACACATGACTTGATAGAGGTCAGCTTTCCAATTTTATTTTATATTTCAAAATAGCTGGTAGTGGGATTAGCAGATGGAAAATCAGTGCTTCTTTTCACCTGCTCCCCTTTTAATTGATAATAAACTAAGTTTCTCAGAAAACAGATGAGGGGAACACATGATTAATTATGACCTAAGAGCAGAATATATTAATTGTATCATTTAATGTATTTATTTAATGCATTTTTTTCCTTCATACTTTTGCTCAGAACATCCTTGAGTGGCTTAGAAACACAAGGAGAGAGAGAATTTTTGCTGTCAATCTTACAACTAAAAGACATTTCACACAATGGAAGGGCTTGGGGAGGAAGAATCTGGCCCTTAAAAAGAAACTGGAATCCAGACCTCAGTTTTTACAGTGGTTAGCTGGAATAGGCAATGTTCTGGAGCACTGATGGAATAACTGTTGTCTAGTAATCTCTTTGCAGAGAGTGACTGCTCTTTCAAAGAAGCACTAGAGGAACCCTGAATTTTTTCAAAGCATGTCATGTTGGACCATGTGCTTAATTCAGTTCCTCTGACTTACTTTCAAAAACAAGGCCCCCTGCCAACTTTAGATCTGCTGTTGTTCACAGATCCTCTGCATCTTTCCAATTTATGCAATAGTGCTAGAATTCAGAGCTTGTTAACAACCACCCTTGGCTTAAATGCCATGTGGGACTGCACTGGCTTGACTTTTAGCTAATAGAAAAACATATCTATCTGAGCAAATTCTCTCTCCCCAGTGGGGAGACAAAAATTCCTACAATTTTTCAGATTTTTGAATCTTTTTCCTTCATTCAATTTGATGAATGGCATTAGCTTTTAAAATTTCATTTAAAGGGGTGTGGTATTCTTGCATGTATTTAGTTAGAAGATTGCCATATGTCATATCAGCTCTGTAGGGGCTGCAGCCGCCCAGTTTCTCATGCTTAAAATAAGTTCCCAGGGAATTCATCATTTGGAAATACAACCCAAACTGGGAAATGTGGGTGGCCAGGGAGATTTCAAAATGATGAAAATGAAGTATCAGAAAATAACAACATCAGCAGTCATGTTCTCCGCCATCTTGAGCAGTAAGGTAAGCCTCCAAATGCCACTAAGAGAAATTTAAAGAAATTGTCAAGCATCTAGAGAACAGAAAATAGAAAGAAACCACTTCAGTATGGATGAAAATGTTTGGCAAAATGAGAGAGAGAGAGAAGAAAAAAGAAAAGAAAAGAAAAAGTCAAATTTGAATTCAGTTGTGTTGGTAGGGGGTGGCAGCAGGGAGGGTAGGTGCTAGGAAGTTTTTCTGGAGGGCTAGCACATAGGGTTGTATATGGAGAAGGGAGAGAAGGTCACAGTCTAGCTGCCTTGACTAATTTACCCATGAATCCTTCCTGGATTTTTGTCAGACATAACCCAGACATAACCAAAATATTCTGTGTTTCAGTTTGGCTACACTGCAATGCATCTGGAACAGTCTGGCCAAACTTCTGAGACACAAAGCATTTGCTTTATGCATGGAACAAAACATATTTTCTGGTACACACTCCTACCTGTGACAAATGTTGCGTGAACTGTAACACAAAGCCCAGGATTTTTGAAATCCAGATATGTAGTTGCTTACCAGGTATCTGAGCACCAGCTGTTTTCTGGGGAGTAACTTTTAGTGTATATGTATAAGGGGAGAAAGTGTAATCTGCTAACTTTAAGCCTATCACTTGCCATTATCACTCCAAGGTGTATGAAAGCAATGTCTTCAAAATGATAGAAGTGTAAACTCTAGTCCATATTAGCATGCTTCATTTTTTAAATAAGCCTGTTAAATCCAGGTGAGCTATCTTTAAAGGCATCATAAGACAGGATCAGAATTGCTAGTCACACTTTTCTGATGATTCTACTCTTCAGGAGGTCTTGAATTTGGTACTTAAAAATAAATTCTCTAACTAGAAAAACACATTTGATTAAAGAATACCAATGTGCATAATTTTTCTTAATTAGCTTATTTATCCTTTGAAATGGCTTAAGTGGTTGAAAGGAAGCAAGACTGCAGCTCCTATCTGCAATACTAACTGGATTACAAGGCAAAAAAGTTCAGAATACTTCAGAATTATTACTCACCAGTTTATTCATTCACTGTCATTAGTTTGTGGAGTAGTAAAAGGCCAAAGATAATACCTTGCCCCTTGCTGGGATTTACATACTAATATATAACAACACATAAAAGAAAAAAAGGGAGAATCTCAGAGAAATAAAGAATGTGTGTACAACCCTGAACACACGTAGGACTTAATGTTAATGGTGGGGGGGTGGGGGGGTGGGAGTAAAGATTTATGGAATTCTACTTAAGTTTCAGGGGAAAAGATGATAAAGAATAAGGGAAAAAACACGTTATAAGTAGGTCAGTAATATGGATAGAGGAAAGAGACTTTGGAGCAGAAGATAGTGGAGATAGAACTAAAAATGTCATAGCAGGGTTTTTTATGAGGCAATTTTCCCACTCCCCACATAGGAGGGGATTCCACCAAAGTAAGATTCAGCATTTCAACTGATCAGAAGGTTCAATACTTAGCATTTGTATCCTATCCCTTCTTGTTTTACCACCCACGCTTCTCAAGTTCTCCATTTCCATTGCATTCAATTTGCTTTTATATGCCTCCTGGCGTACCCAACTCACACTTCCATGTGATAAATAGGCAGAGGTCTGCTCTAATCCATAGCCATTTTGTTTCTTTCAACATTTATTTATTGCTAGAGTCCACATTTTCTCCACTACCTTTCTAACAGCATTTCTGAGTCTTAAAATTTCTCCATCCATTTATTCATTTTATTAAACATTCTACCATGGTACATAAATTTATCTCCTTGGCCATGTTTTTTTTGCCATTTATGAATAATTCTATTTTCCCTGTCAAACACAACCACTGTGTTCTTTGATACATTCATTTTTAGTTCCATATTCCATACCACACCATACAATCTTAAATCTATCTAACATTCCCTGCAAATAATTCAGATTCCAGCCAGCAATAGAGCATCATTTGGATCCATTTCCCTGGCTAATACACCTCCATCATTGCTATAAGCCTTTCACATACTTTTCTCCATAACTACATTAAACAGCCAAGTGAACAGCACATACCCTTTTCATACTATCTGCTCAGTGTTGAATGTTAATGTCATTCTCTTTTATTCTTGGATCTCTGAAGGCCCAATCACTTCTCTTTCTGTACTCCCTTATCTTATTCCTCCTCATTCAAAATAATGATGCAAAATATTTTTTTTCCCCTTCTGGATACATTCATTCAGAATGTTGCACAATTCCCCCCCCCCCCCCCCCCAGACTCATCTCTGGTTCTTCTACTGTCGTCCTTTAGAGGACTGTACCTTCCTATGCAGCCACACAAGCTACATTATATCAGCTCAAGCTTTCTGGCATACATTTTAGTCCTTTTATTCAAAATTAAATTTATATCTTCGCTTCCCTGCATGTATTCACCAGCTTCATTTCACAAATCAGACTTCCTTCATACAGTTCTATTACCTCCTTCCCCTTTTTCTGAGTTGCACAGACACCCAGCATTCTTATTTTTCCTTCTTTCATTTGTTTCATTACTTCAGGCTCTTTGCCATTTACTCCTCTTATATTCCAAATGAGAAACTTCCATCGGCCATGGTCATTTCCAGATGGTCCCGTCAATACTGACATCTATTGCCCACTATGGCTTTGCTCAACTAAAGTTGTCACATAGTACTTTTCTTCATAAGAAAGAGAAAATCTAGGTTACCAGCCTTAGTTACACCCATGCCAGATACAGTGCTGCCTGCTAATGGTAAGGACAGTAGTGGTCAGTTTTGGCACGTTTTGGCCACGTTGCTGAAAAGAAAGCCGAAGTCCAGTTTTATCCCCAAGACGCACTTGCTATGCTGTGAAGGCTAGGCTCTTTGATCTACAATTAACTTGCAAGCCAACATACTGCTGCCAACATTCCACTAACCAGGTACAGTTGTGTGAAAAAGAAAGTACACATGGCTTCTCCATTTTGGCTTTCTGTTTGTAAAATAAATGATGACATGGTGTAATATGTCATGTGTTGTTGTTCACCTGAGGTTGTATTTACCTACTTTTGAGAACTGCTAAGGACTGGATGATTTTATTATGTCCTGATAAGTAAAACCATAGAACTCAAAGAGGGTGTACTTTCTTTTTCACATGAATGTATTATATATAGGGTATATGCTGTGTACTGACATTGGACATATGACAGAAATACACACAGAGAGGTAGTTCAGGATATTTTAAAAATTAAAGGGGAAATACAAATGACAAACGAAGAGAATGACCTGGAAAATGTTTTCTTATTGGATCTATAAAAGAGCTTTGTTAAACCTTTGAAGAAGTCTGTGCAGTGGGATAAAGAAGAATTGACGAGACATCAAATCCTACAACAATATTTGATTGAATTAAAGATTAAGACTGTTAGAAGTAAAAGAAAGGAATATAAAGTTGGTTTATTTGATCAAGGTTAAAATAAGACATTTATTTGCAAAGTTCTGGCAACCCTTTACAGACTTTTTGCTGACACCATGCTTGAAAAGTTGACGTTTTATTATTTACTTATAGATAAGGGGTGGGATATGGGATGAAGAGGTATCTGTTTGCAACTTGATAGGGGATGAAGAATTACTAAATCTATCTATACTTGTTGCAATGAAGGTTGGAATTCATTTCTTTATATATATACTTCTTTTTCTTTATCATATTCTTACTTTTCTCTTTTCTCTCTTTCTCTTTTTCTTTTTTCTTGCACTTTTTATTCTTTATCATTTTTTTCTTCCTTTAAGTTTAGTTTGTATTAATTTTTACTATTGTAATAAAAATCCTTAATAAATATATATATATATATATATATATATATATATATATATATATATATTATTAAGAGAGGGAGAGAGGGAGAGAAAGGTGGTTTAGAATAAAGTGAACCTGTAGAGGGCTTTAAATAAGAAAAAGTATGATAGACAAGCAAATGGGAAGAATGTGGACAGAAATAAGTTTTTCTCCTTCTCTCACAATGTTAAAATAGGAATCGTATTGAACTTAAATGCCAAAGAGATACCATTTCAATAAAATGAAGTATTTCTTTAAGCAAAGAATCCATAGCCACTGGATGTTGTGATTGCTACTCAATTATATGTTTTTTAAGTGGAGAATGGATAACTAGGTGAATGATAGGGCTGTCAGTGACTGCAGGAAGTGTACTTTAAATCTGAACTCTTGGAAAATGATAGTGGAAGAACATTATCAGAGTCTTGTTCATGCTTTTGAACACCTAAATGATCACTATTTGGTTGTCAAAGAATGCTGGAATAAATAGATCCTTGAGTGTGTAATGGATCTTCTTACATTCTTAGGAGCCTCTGCTAAAAGCAGATGGATATGTGAAGTGAATGTACTTGTTGTCTGGCCCATTGACAGGAGACATTATTATTTTTTGTAAGCTGTATAATGCATGAAATTGTAGGTATGAAAATAGGTTATTAGATGAATTAACAAGCTTTCTTCCACAGTGCTTATTCTGGAAATTAATATTCTGCTACTTTCTACGTAACAGAGCATCCTTATTCTTTTTGGAGAGGAAGAGTATAAAAACTCTTTTAAGAGTATAAAAACCTGAACATCTCAGTAAAAAAAAAAAAAAAAGTGAAGCCATGGTGGTGAGTTCCTGAGAAAGTTACTAATAACAGGAGTATGAAAGATAAGAGTGGTTGACTTATTACAGGGGTTTTTGGTTTTGTTCCTGAAGTGAACAAGTAGATAGCCAGAACCGGCTACTGCAAAATAAAAGCACATGGAGGGAATAAGGTGTATAAGAAACATTCTTTCATGTAGTTGAAAAATACATGAAAGGCAAGATGAAGCTTTGCCTACTGAATGCCAAGAAGCAACTAAGCAAAATTTGACTTTATCCTCATATTTTACAATATAAAGACTCCCGCTTTTCTCTAAGCATTTATTAAAATCATTTTTTGAATGCACTGTTAAATCAAAGTAGGACTGAGCAGTAAGTGAAGTGACAGCTGTGAAAGGAACATCTTACAGAAAAGGAGCAGATGGGTATAAAATCAAGAGTGCCAAAGAGCAAGGAAGACAGCCTGCAGAAGACAGCAAAAGTTGACCAAAGCAACCAGCACAATTCTAAAGGAAATCATGAAGCAGCTGAAGATAACCTGGCTGGCTTACTATCAAAGCATTGTACTGAACCGATTAGAAAAGTTTCAGACTGCTCACTTCCAGCTAATGGTTGGAGAGCTGTCAAAAGTGCCTAAATTATCAACATGTTAGGGAAAACTTATAACTGTGTTGTTGCTGCTACATACTGTATGCATGTACATATTACAAGTACTTATAATTACATGTATATGTAATTGACTGAAATTTGATTTTTTCTTTATATTCTGTATATTCTCTGACCCTAATGATTTTGCTGTACCAGAAGCTAGACCTCCTATATAACTAAATTCATAAAATATTGGGCATCCAATGGATAAGAAATCTCTCAGATGTTTCACCAGTGAGCAGAACTTCTTTTTGAGAAGATCTTTTTCTGTGTATTGAAGAAGTTTATTGTGTTTTACTTCTTTGGCTCAGAATTCATTTCATATTAAGCTGTCATGTTGTTTTTGCATAGTGATAAATTATTGTCACAGGAGACTGAGGTAAATCCATTTTAACTGGGTCATCAACAGCACTTAAACTTTGATCTTCCAGCTTGGAAGACAAATGTCTTTATTGTTATTGACAGTCCAGTTCAAAATGTCATCTGACAGTGAGGTGATCTGGCTGTGATCCAACACAACAGTATAAAACACAACATCCTAATTTGGTACATTGAAAGCTGATCCTTCCCACAATGTAAAAGCAACTTTAGGAACCCTGTTGTAAGAACTCAGTTTAAAATGCCTTGCTTTATCACTTTCTTTTACATACCAGGTACCTTCTCAATACCTCCTTGGTTAAGATTATCACATTTTTTTGTAGTGACTGTTGAGATGGTGCCAACTTAAGAGGACTTGAAGATCTGACCAAATTAGAGTCAATTACATTTAAACAAAACAATCAGTATTGTTCCTATATATTTTGCTTACATATGTAAAGAAGTATGTGCCTTGTTTTGCCTGTTCCTGCCAGATAATATGCAAAATTCTGAAAAATATCACAGATAATGGTACAGGGAGGATAGAATGGATTTTTAATTAAGCTTAATACTGAACTGATTTTAGAGTATACTTATTTGTAGCAACGGCAGCAATATCGTGAGCCTAAAGTTAGAATCATTTTCCTTTCCTGATACTGTGTATTACTTATGCATTTGTAAAAGTTATAAGATTTAATTTGCAGAGAAGGTCAAAGATATTGTTTATTTTATCTCTGAATTTTCACTGCCTGTTGCAAAAATCTTTGGTTTTATACTATGAGGAAGAGAACAGACAATGCTAGGAACTTGTGGAATGTAAACAAAACATGGATAAAAGGCAAGGAATAGCACAAACTGCTACATGACTGAGAAACATCACTGTTAGATTGTAAGCATGGTTCCCTTGAATCAATCCTGATGGCCCAAAGTTGGACAGCCGCCTGGGAGATCTAGTTCCAAAAGAAAATCTAAAACTAGTGAAGAAGTCTTGGAACCAACCAGGACCTGGGAAAGGATTTCTGAAAGATAACCTAGACTTTCAAGAAATAAAAGGTGCTGAAAACTTCCCAGCAAAGAAAGAAGAATGCGAACAAGTGATTTGCCTCTGAGATTTCAACTTTCTCTCCAACAATATACTCTAACTTCCCACATCTTCCAGGCAATCCTCATCTCAGCTGGGCAACTTGAGTGGCCATCAGCTCTTACTTACACCTGCACCTAGGCTTAGTTACTTCATAGACACTGATATTTCAACAGGAAGGATCAGGCAGGAAATTCAGGATTACAATTCTGATTTTTCCTGATTTGTGCCCAGGGGTATCTGCAGCAGGGGGTAAACAGCGTCAAAATGGCAGATTGAATGAAGCCCCACTCACTTTAGCAGGTATTGCATGCATCTCATGAATGTAAAAAGTGGTGGGGATTTAATCCCCCAACTGCACCCACCATTTTGATACTGTTGACCCCTCTGCCCACCAGGATTGCCCCTGTATGAGTCATTTGTCACTTTACAATCACCAAGTAAATAAAAGGACTTATTACATGAGTTGTGCTTTGTTATGTGAGTAATGCATAGCTGAGACTTGGAGGAGGGGCAGGAACCATAGCCTTCCTATGTGTGAATGGACAGATTTGGGGCCCAATCTTCCAACTGAAAATTAATTGTATTCAGTCAAGCATCACAAGGAATAGGAACACTCCAATAGAAGTGAATATATGTAGCTCAGGGTTGAACTGTGGAGTCCTTGGTGCTCTCTGAGCTTGGTTGTTTGCTTGTAGACATTTCATTACCTGACTAAGTAACTTTTCATTAATATAAAGTTCATATAGTTACCTAATCAGGTAATTAAATATCTGCAAGCAAACAACCAAACTCAGAGAACACCAAGGACTCCACAGTAGGAACACTATTTGGAGATGGGCATGAGCAATGTTAATCAAGTTTATCACTCTGACCTTCCAGTACTCACCTCTTCATTTAGTAATCTGCACTAACTTGACACTGCAAATTCCTTAGAACAAGAGGAGAATAAGACATATTCCTTAATAGACCCAGTGAGGTCATATATGCCTTCCTGATTAGCCCAATGAGAAAACAGTGCAATCATCTATGGTTTGTGCTGGAACTGTGAAATACACAAAAGGGGTTGGTGTATTGTCACTTGGAATCACTACCTATGTAACAGTTGCTGGCCATCTTCTATTGATTCTGAGGTTGGTCCCCCCCTAGAAACATGGATCTTAATATGAACTAAGGGTGAATTAGGTCCACCTAATTCCATGCTACATGGTGAGAGGATACAGAACTACAAAGGAGTGGTTCACTTTGCTGGAGCTTCAGGCAAAGCACCCCCTCAAAAGCCAACTCCAAGGTGAAGTGACCTTCTCTTTCTAAGCAGCAAAGTCCAACTGCTGCTTTGTACTCATCAACCAAAGTGGCTTCTATGCATATTCAGCACATGTGCAGAAACCACTTTTTTTTCAAAGTGAGGCTAACAATCAAAGCAGCAGATTAACTCCAGTGCTTTGCAGGGTAGGGAACAATCTTCCCCCATGCAAACATCAAGGCACCAGCTTCTCACATTGCTACTACATAACACATATATACACATAATTTGCATATTTGAGAAATGCTGGTTTGGGTTTTTTTTCCCCCTCCATTCCTTTTCAGTAGCTGTTCTTCTCAGATCCTCCAACTACTAAGCAACTATTCTCTGACTAAAGTTTTGAGGGTCATATTTCCTGCCCTAATTAAAAATACTGTTTTTCTAAAACGGTAACATTGAAAGTAATACTGGGGTGAATCGCAGGCTTTATTTATTTATTTGTTTGTTTGTTTGTTTGACTTATCCCCGCCCATCTCCCCACAATTGTTTTCCTAATTCTTTGCCAGGACATAAAGAATTCTGAAAAGAATTAGGAAGTGGAAGATGGGGAGGCCACTTTATGCTGCTGTTGATCAACAGGATCTATTAGCTAGTTCTTTAACCTCTTCTTTAAAAAAGATCTGAGCATGCAAGAATTCACCTTTTCATTTCTTCTCAGATCAGTGTTTCTCAACCTCAGCAACTTTAAGATGTGTGGACTTCAACTCCCAGAATTTCCCAGCCAGCACAGAGTTGAAGTCCACACATCTTAAAGTTGCTGAGGTTGAGAAAAACTCTCTTAGATTGATCCCCTGATCGTGCAATGGTATCTTAGTCATGCAATGTAATGTAGTCAGGTGATCATTCTAAGAGGAAATGAAGATGAAGAAAATAAGGTTCAAACTCATACAAGGTTCCTTCCTTCCTTCCTTCGTTCAAGCACACAGCCTTTAGGATTGCTCAGCTTTGATTATCACCCTTTTCCTCTTCTTTCATAAACTGCCAGGGGAGGTGAATTAGAAGCCTAGTGATCTTTAGGCACACCAGCTTAAAGCAACATTTATTATGTCAAAAATATCTCCTTTTTAAAGAGCATCCGGAGTGACATTTGTTTGGTTAACGTTCAAAGCTATCTCTGGTGTATGTCAAATTGCTTGAGGAGGCTGGAGTGTCAATAAGTATTTTGAAAGAGTTAAAAATACAACATCCTGCTTTTGCCAGATAACTAGCTTCCATGTTCTCCCCTAATGGATTAAACTAGATCTATTTCTCTATATTTCTGCTCTGGAGCTTTCATTGGGATTGCTCTCACAAACACACAATGTAAGACATCTAAATTTTTGCTGTGATTCTGCTCATTTTGTTAGCCTTCTCTGTTGACAGGTTTGATCTGATGGAAGCTTTTAAAAATGGAAAAGAGAAATATGCTTTTACTTCAGAGTGAAAGGAAAGAACACTGAGGAAATTGTTTGCTTTGCCAGGTGTATGTGCATGCGTGCATGTTAGATAGCCCAGCTTAATGCATGCCTTGAACAGTTTCACTGAGAGAGCCATTTATTCTGAAAACAGATATGTGCCAAATCTGGCACTCCATTTGTGCATGAACTGCCTGCTTTCTGCCCTCTTCTTTGACTGAATATCTGTGTTTTGATCTCAGTTATGTTCCTTGGTTCAGGATAAAAGAGCACATTTCTTATACAAAGAAATAACTGAGGTTCCAGTTTGCCTAGTTATATGCTTAGCTTATCAGTAGAAGAAGTCTACGGTTTGCAAGCGAAAGGTCATCAATTTTATTTTCACTGCTGCT
This sequence comes from Liasis olivaceus, assembly GCA_030867105.1. Classification (NCBI taxonomy): domain Eukaryota; kingdom Metazoa; phylum Chordata; class Lepidosauria; order Squamata; family Pythonidae; genus Liasis; species Liasis olivaceus. The sequence continues at coordinate 15,994,262 of CM061350.1, forward strand.
AAGGGTACACTTGCTTGGTAATCTCTCTCTGTAGACTAACTCAGATCATTGGGATGACAAGAGAGAGAGCCCATTCAACAATATGCATTATTGTTTCATAAGATTCAATTGTGTGTCTCAAAGAAGAGGAGGAGGGTGTTATGGTGCTCAGATTAACTCCTTCAGATCAAGTTTGCTTTTTGTCGCCCATTATGCCTCTTATAAATTTCATGAAAATCTATCATTTAGAGATTATTTTTCTGGAATTGTTATCCATGGATAAATCCTAACTAACTGCTATAGGTTGGAGCCTAAGGTGTGAATGTGCACTGATGCTTTTGCTGTTCAATATTTCTTAACATGTCAGTTTTATACTTTATGCCCATGGTTACCTTTGTGTTGCGAAATTTGATTTTAGGCCATTTGGTGGGGAGTTGGAGGTTAAGATAGAAATTGGAGCATTTTGCCTATCAAAGGTCTCCAGCTCTCTTTCCACAAGTTACTCCCTGTCCCTAAAGACTAAAAGGCAGTTCCATCCAAGTCAGCCACAAAACTTTCAACAATTTCATTACATCAGTGGAGGTTTTATAGCCCTCCAAAAGGCTGAGGGAATAGGTTATCTTCATATAACAAGCAGTTCTCTTCCCCTGCTTTAAGCAGAGATACAATCAGTCGTAATCAAACAGAATGTACATCCCAGATTGACTTCCCCTATCACTCAACATATACTAAGTAATTACTGTAGGAATCACCTCAATCACCTGGAAGACCTTCCTCAGGTCATCTAAAGAACTGATTGGCCAGTTTGAATTTCCTTCTTGGAAGCCAGTCCAACCCCTAAAAATTCTCTGTTGGATGAAAAGTGATTCTTCTTCACATTGCTGGTGACAAATAAAGCTGTGACATTCCAGGAAGTTCCCTGTAACTAATTAGGGCTGAGACTAAGTAGAGCATCTATGAAGTCCTTGGAAAAGACCTTCAAATGCTGTGATATCTCTCTACCTACAAAGATCAGATTCGTGCAAATCATGATATTCCCTATAATATTTTATGGAAGTGAAAGCTGGACTTTGAAGAAGCAGGATAGGAAGAGTATTGATGCTTTTGAGCTTTAGTGTTGGAGCACACTCCTGAGAATACCATAAATAGATGAGAAAATAAACAAATGGATCATCAAATAAATCAACCTATTCGAGGCACAAATTACAAGTCTCAAATTATCCTACTTTGGACACATTATGCAAAGACCTAGCTCTCTGGAGAGGCCTCTACTGCTAGGAAAGATGGAAGGAAAGAGAAGAAGAGGATGACCAGCAGCGAGGTGGATGGACTCAGTTACTGTGGTGATGAGTGAACTGTTGGAAGATCTGAAAGACCAAGTTAGGGACATATCATCATGGAGAAAATCTATCTATGTGGTCACTAAGAGTTGAAAATGACTTGATGGCAATCAATCAATCAATCAATCAATCAAAGTTTAATGGCTTGATTTGAAACAGTGGTAGTTCAACAGAATCATCCGATCAAAGTAGGTCTACAAAACAACGTACCCACCCCAGCCACTTTTTCTGAAAGTAAAGCAATGCTGACACTCTGCATGGCTTCACAATCTTAATTTTGTCTTCATCTGAGTGATGCAGAGTGCCTTGTCAAAGCAAATTGAGGTCTCCTTGTTCATGCTTATAAAGTAGCCTTATGGATTAAGATTCCTGTACATTTAGTTAGCTACTTTCTTTGCTTATGTTAAAGAGCAGTTCCTGACTCCTCTCTGTTTGATTCTTTTCTAGATGTACCTGATCAGAAAGTGGAATTGTTTTAGTCCTTGTGCCAAACCTAGGAATGCCAAATTGCAAGGCAACTTATCTCGTTCTTTGGAAATTAAAGCAAAACTTTAGAAAAGCAACCTCTCCTTCTTTAATAGGTGGTAGGTGCAACCCTTTCTCCTAGATTCTGATGTGTTCAGGATCTGCTCTATTAGGCATTATTAACCACACAGGTGGTGGTAGAGTCTTTACCTCTGGAATACAGAAGGTGTGAGATTAGGCTGACGCTGCCATAACCTCAAGATGAAGCAGGCATGTAAGCAGAGAGGACCAAAGCCAGGAATCTTGTCTAAAAGTCCCTTCAGGAGGTAGACAAGAAGGAAACAAGTAGTTAAGGAAACAAAAGAGAAATATCACCTGGAGCAGACAAAGGAAGCACATGGGAACACCCCCTCCGTCCCATCAACAGCTACCAGACTTGTAAACTAACAAAGCAAGAGTAGCTGCCAGTCTTGTGAATCAATAAAGCAAGGACTTTGGGGGATAAAAGGGGTCTTGAAGCCTGCTGACTCTTGGAGTTGTCCTGGATCCAGTCTTAGCAGCTTCCATCTTTCTAGCTAGTGCCTTGTAGATGGATGTGGGTAAGTGGGGATGAGTGTGTGCGCATATGTATAAGAAAGAGCAAATGTGCATTGTAACCAGTAAAGTTTTGCTGTTACTTTAAATTCATTAGGTCTCTGTGTGTTCCAAAGAACCTGATGAGCCTCAATGTTTGGTTGAAAGTGATTTGTGTGTGTCCCTAATTAGTTCCTGGCTGTTGACCAGGGCTGTATGTCTTGCCTGCTCTAGCCACACCTGTCTGGAAAAAACAGGTAGAAAGCTGGAGGGGGGAGGGGCTGTGAGCGTGTGAATGAGTGGCCATGTGCCAAACTTGGGAGTGCATTTAACAAAGGCCATATAGCCTGTCCTACCTTACAGGGTGGAGATACAGATGTCCAAGTTGTCACAGTAGTATGTAAGTGAAACAACATATCTGCTCCTGTGATTGCCATGTGTTAGGTTGAATAAAGCTGAACACCTGGTGTACTGGTTCTTTTGTGTGTATATGTATGTATGCATATGTGTGTGTGTGTATATATGTGTGTGTGTAATTGATTATCACCTGATGTTCCACACCTCAATTCAACATTTTTAATATTAAAGCAACCAGGTCTATCCATCTATCAGTTGTCTCCGCTTTTGGTGCTATTATTTCAAGGTGCTTTAATATGTTGTTGTCGTCAGAGTTGTGACTGATCTGTCAAAGATAGCACTATCAATTTTCATCAGTCATCAGATGAACATCAACATAATCATCTACAATATCTTGTCTTGAGGGTGTTCATTCTATATTCTTTTCTCAGCTTTAATTTTCAGTTAAAGCTTCCATCCATGTCTCAAAGGTAACATTAGATTGGGGGGTGGGGGGGAGAGCTGTTGTTAACCCTTCCCAACCAGTTTGTACTTTATTGCATCTGTGATGTTTGTTTGTTTGTTTGTTTGTTTTTGGTCTCAGTTCTGAGATATAGCTGCCAGGTGCCCAGTTTTTGTATAATTTCATAGGAGAAAGTATAAAGTTGGAATAGCTTGGCTAATTCTGTGGTGACAACTGGATCCTAAGTAATATATTTCTCACTGTGCTCCAAAGTATAAACTACATTGGAGTCTTACAATTGTAGCTCATGTGTGCTGCCTGGAGCTACCTGGACCCTCTGTCTGAAAATAAAATATTGAACAGTGGCTGAGGACAAGATCCAGCAGCCATCTATGGTGGCAGAAAGGCTAAAGGATGAAAACTGAATTTTGCAACTTCCCCTTCCATACGCTCTCTAGATGGGTTCATGCTGACATTAAACTGGTATGTAGCTTTGGATGGAGCTAGGCCCAGGCATAATCTCTAGTATTTTTTGTCCAAGATTCTCAGGTTGCAACAGAAACAATTTGGATTAGCAAATAGTTTGTAGAACCTTTTCTTAATAAAAAAAGATGCTTTCTTTGAATTTCTCTTTAAAGAACTGTACTAAAGCCCAAAACAAGACAATTACATTTTGTTGGACTGGACAGAAAAAGATATTCTATGGGGTAGTTACAATGTTATCTCTGTGATAAAAATATTCAGTTGCATTGGAATCCTTAACAATGACAAATGGGATAAAGATTCTTGCATGCATGAATAGATTTTGGTGTGTAAGAGATACTGAGCCTCATACTGTCCCTGTATGAGATATTTGCTGATTTTATGGAACGGCACCCAACAGCTAAAACAAAGGACAAATACTAAAATGGAAATGCAGCAACAATCCAATTGGCTGCTTGACCTTCAACTGGAAACCTGGTTTCCATAGAAATTATTCTTGCCATTTCTCCTTGAGTTCAAATATCCTTTAGAAACCTTTGGTGCACAGTATCGCGATACCAAAGTAATAAACATGGGATATGAATCATTTCCTTACCTCTGCCACTTTGGGCTCTGAAATAATTTGATCACTGACTTTTCTAAAAGTATTCTGTTCAGAAAATGCATGTTGGAGCATAATGTAGCTCACTGACAGGAAAAGAGGCAAGATTTCTTTGTCCAAGGCAAACTGCTTGAATGTTGTTGCTTCCACCCTGCTGGAATTAGTAACAGATTACTGACAAAATAATCTGTATGGAAGTAAGTAAAGGCACTCGGATTTGCTTTTTAAATTTAGTATTTGCAAAGTAATGGCTATGTGTAGATTAATTTTAGGGATAAGAAGAAATAGCATTATGCACTCCAATCTTCTTTTCCATTTGGTATGCAGGGTGACTAACTGTGGCATGTACTTTTCAACTGGGAGTTATACCCAACATGATAATTCCAACAGAATAAAGCTTCTGCTGCTTGGGAAAATCCTGTTTTCAACCTGGCGCACATTTCATATCCATTATTTTCTTGTTTGTGCAAACTATTCTTCAAGCCAGTGCAGAAACTGTTGGGCAATTCATTTTGGATTCATTCAATTATGTGTTGCTTGTGCCTGCACAAATTCTAGAGGAACAATATTCACCAGTTCTAGAATCTGAGATTATATCTATTATAAAAGATTTGAAGAGTAATGAAGCCTAGGATGAGGGATTTATTTATTTATTTTTTACTGCCTGAGCTGTTTAGAAAATATCCTGACTGGTAAGCCCCAGGTAGCCCCCTGGTTAAGAATGCCCAGTTTAAGGATGACCCATAGTTAAGAATGGAGCCTACTGTAGCAATATTTGAGTTAAATACCCAATGGTTCGAGTTAATTACACAATACTACTTATACAGTATTATACAATAATACTGCTCTGGCTTACATACAAATTCGACTTAAGGACAGACCTTGGGAACGGAAGGCAGGGGTGCATATTCCTACCAATATTATTCAGCCTATATATCAGTGATATTTCAGGGCTGCTGAAAGACCCTGAAGTACATATGCCTAAGGTAATTAACATGCCTCTTAATACTTCGCTCTATGCTGATAACATGATTTTGTTATCAGATACACAAATTGGGCTGCATCAGCTGTTAAGTAGATTTGGTTCTCATTGTCAAAAGGACTGATTTTTAATAGGTCTGAGTCAAAGGTTGTGAGTTGTGGAAAAAGACGTAACAGACATAGAGGGTTTTTAGATGGCCAGCCACTAGAGCAAGTTATTTAGGGGTTGTCTTTCTGATACTGGGTCATGGCCTTCTTCATTATCATAATAGCTCACTTAAGAAAGATGGCATGTATACATTTGCTGTTAAAATGAGTGATCCATTGCCATCTAGGGCCTTTAGCTCCAATTATCAAGGTGTACAAAGCTAAATTTACACCGGTCTCTTGGGGCTGAAGTATGGGGCTTAAAACATGTAGTACAATCATGTTATTTGAGGAGTATATTGGGTGTGCATAAAAGGACTCCAGCTGCCACAGTTACAGCTGATTTGGGAATGCATACATTTTGTACTCACTAAAAAAATAGGGCATACAATTATTGGCAGAAAATTGCTTCTGTGGAAATTGATAGAGTCCCAAGATTGTACTTGACAGAGTAGACTAAGCTTCAGTTAGGCTCCTCCTGGAGAGTACAACTGTGTGAGCTAGGTGGCTTTATAAATCTTAACAATAAATAAGTAAATAAATAAACTTACAGATTACATTAGGAGCTGTGGGCTTCCTGTCTCTTGTTTAGCAGTACGTGGACAACAAGTTAAGAAATTCATCACACAAAGAATCTCTCATATAGAAGCTGAGAGACATACAACTGCTTTCAGGAAGGTTGGTATGCTGAGATGAATGACATCTGAATTTTCAAATTGAAAAATATTCAATTACTAAAATGCCCTCATATCTTAGGACGGGGTTTACGCATGAGAGATTTGAACAACTAGATGTAATGGTAAGATATGGAAGGTTTAATCAAATCTATCATGAACATATTTTATATCTGGTCAGAACATAAATATTACATATAAAATGACCACCTTTTTGAATAAAACAGTGCAATTAACAGCACTATATGTAGATCTGATTGGGATAATTCTAAAGGTGATAAGGACATACGAGTTGAATGTTTGTTTTTAGTTATTTTGTTAAGGTTTTATTCAATTAGTTTGTATTATGATATGGCCTTATGACTATTAATTAAAGTGTTATTGTATTATTATAGAGGGACAATGTTATTTCTTGCTTTGTTTTGTTACTTGTGAAATCTAGAATAACACTCTAGATTACTGACTGTATGTAGATTACTTTGAAATCAATTATATTTAAGGCATATCTTAATAATGACTTATTTTGAAAACAATTTAGAAGAGGTCTTTCACTAAATATATTCATGATTACAGATGTTCAGGTTATTATTTTAAAAGCAGGTGATTTTTTCTTCAACAAAATGGCATACATTTCTGAGAATATATGTCAGAGGAACATGATATTACTATGAAAAAGTAAGTTTAAACTTTGAAATTGCATCTAACTGGAAAAGCTTTTTTACTTTTCTTCCTTTACTTCCCCTTTACTTTCTCTTTCTCCCATTGATAAAACTTAATGAGCTGTACCACTGAATGATGGTATCTCAAAATAGTCATATGTCTCCGTGCAGGTCAGCAGATGAATAGTTGAATCTTGAAAGAAAGCCTCAAGCAGGCCAGTTTGTAACAATTTAATGAAAAAGCCACCAAACTATAAGTGGCAGTAACTGAATTCTCTGTCTCTGTCTCTCTCTTTTTCTCTCTTTTTTTCTTCCCCCAAAGCAGGCAGCACTGACATCTTATCAACTATGGTGAACTGAAAGCACTTTGGTTCATTGTTACTCCCTGGGCATCTAGGGATAATCTATGAGTAATTATGTACCCATGTAATCTAAGGAGTAATGTGACTGTATTTATATTTATTAATTTATTTTATTTATTTATTTGTCACATTTATATGGCTGTCACAAAGTGACTCGGGGCAGCATACAATAAAACCTACTATTGAAAACCTACTACAAAACCAATTAAAAACAATTAAAACAGTGCAGAGTTCAGCTGAATCTCCCATGTTAATCAAAGTCAATGGAAATAGGTTTTGAATAGTTTTGATGCCATATGGCACAGATACACCACACACACATCAATACACAATATCAATAATTTGAATGGATGGCTTTCAACTAGGTCTAATTATGGGAGCTGCTTTCGTGGACTTATCTGCGGCCTACGACACAGTTAATCATAGGAAGCTTCTCCTGAAATTATATAATATTAAACATGATCTTGCTCTAACTAAATGTATTGAGCCAATACTTGAAAATCGACAATTTTTCATCGACTTCCAGGGAAAAAAGAGCTGGTGGAGAGCCCAGCGACATGGTCTTCCACAGGGGATCATTCTTGCCCCCGTTATTTATTATATATACACCAATGATCAGCCTGTTGGTCCTGATACATCGTCTTTCATCTATGCTGGTGACTTGGCACTTACTGCTCAGAGAGCCAGCTTCAAGGAAATGGAAGTTAGGCTTAATCTGGCTCTTAAGAATATGTCAGAATACTATAACAAGAATGGACTAAAACGTAATCCATCAAAAACTAACGTCTGTGCATTCCATCTTAAAAACAGGCAGGCCAGATGTAGGCTTGATATTATCTGGGATGGAGTGAGTCTGGTACATTGTGAGACACCATGTTACCTTGGCATTACACTGGATTGAACATTCACCTTTAAAAGACATTGTTGCAGTTTAAAGCAAAAGATGTCCACCTGTAATAATCTCCTCAGAAAGTTGGCTGGAACTATCTGGGGTGCCCACCCTATCATGCTATGTATGGCTGCCCTTGCATTGGGTTACTCAGCAGCAGAGCACGCCTGCCCCATTTGGGGCCAGTATGTGCATTCTATACATGTGGACAGGGCGCTTAGTGATACATGTCGCATTGTTAATGGATGTTTGTGCCCACTCCACTTGATAAACTGTATATCTTGGCAGGAATAGCCCGCCAGGTGTTAGAAGGAGTGTGGCACAAGATGTGGAATATGGAAAGGTGTTACATGATCCAGTGCACCCATTATCTGGTCAAATACCTCCCACAAAAAGATTGAAATCAAGAAGGAGTTTTTCAGATTGCACTGAGGAGATTGTTACCACACCTCAAGCAGAATGATTAAAAAGATGGAAATCCCAAGCAAAACATCTTTATGATTGGATAGAACCACTTGAGGAGTTGTCTGGAGGTTCGGAGGAGGTGTGGACAGTTTGGAGAGGTTTAACTAGATTGCACACTGGCTTGGGTAGAACTAAAGATCAAATGGAAAAACGGGGGGTTCTTCCTGAGGACAAGGATATTTACTGTGAATGTGGCATTCTTCAAACAACTATCCATCTTTTACAGTGCCCTTTGGGAGCAACATGCACATAGAATGACTTGCTGGTCAGGAATATCTTTGCCATTAATGTGGCCTGGCATTGGGCAAGAATTATATAAATCTATATTTTTATAAAAGTTTTTTTTTTAATTTTAGATTAATATCTCCTTTCTAGTTCCTGCATTTCTGACACTAGATGAGATGAGAATAATTTGAACAGGTTCCTCATTTGAAGGTCTATAAAGCTTGACCACCAATCCCTTCTTTACATGCATGGCTCTGGAAAGACCCTTGAAGAGGCTTCATTAAGAATTATTGCTTAAAAAAACACCCCTTCCAAACAATTTACATGAAAATATAAGACAGAGCCAGTTTGGCATAGTGGTTAAGGCATCAGGCTAGAAACCGGGAGACTGTGAGTTCTAGTCCTGCCTAGGCACAAAGCCAGCTGGGTGACATTGGGCCAATCACTTTCTCTCAGCCCTTAGGGAGGAGGCAATGGCAAGCCACTTCGGAAAAAACCTTGCCAAGAAAACTGCAGGAACTTGTCCAGGCAGTCTCCAAGAATCAGACATGATTAAACAGATACACACACACACATACACACACAGAGGTTAATGCTATAAAATACATACAGTTTCCTTCCCTAGCTTGGTATTTGTCAGAATTACAGTCTCCAGAGTTCCCTAGGAATTCCCAGTCCCAACACATCTGGAAACTTCCAGGTGGGGGAAAGTTGATTTAATTATTGGGCAAATATAATCTATTTAAGAATATTGTGAGCTGAGGCAAGCTAAGAGAAGAAATTAGTCTGTATCATTCAATTATGTGATGGCTCATTTACAAATGAAAATAATTCCATCATGTTCCACTTATCCAAGAATGCAACTGTCTACATGCCATTTGTTGCTTCTTAAATTTCTAAAAAATGGAGAGGTGAGAACATAGAGCTGCTGTTTTTAAAGATTATCTAAGTATAATTGGATGTTGCCTATTTTCTCTCTCACAGAAGACACCTGTTTACCAAAACCTTATGGGAGGTTTACTAAATAAAGAAGCAAAAGTTTAAGAAAATACTGTTCCATAGATCACAGTTTGAGAAATTGTTGATCTACCATTGATATGGTAGTAGGCTTCCCCAGATGTTTTCAGTGTTATTATATCTCATACTAATGAAACAGCTTCTCATGAAACTGGTGAAAGATGAATACTTAAAGGAAAATTAAAGGGGTTTGTTTTTCCCCTGAGAAGTTATCTCCCCTGAGGCTATCTGACTGGAAAGTCTATTTAGTTATACTGATTTTTTCCCCCATTTGCATTGCATTGCATGCTACAGGTGATAGATTTAATTTCAGAGACTCCGTTCATTGTCCTGAAAAGGAAGTAAAAGTTTACCTATTAATTTTTTTTTATTGCTAAGGCTCTGACTTATGATATCTCTATTATTATTACATAAGGGGAATGACTGTACTGATAATTTAATATCATGGTTTTGCCACATTCTGTTAATATGAAATGCATATAAGGCTGTCTGAATATACCAAAGACTTATGAGTTAGTTTTGCAGTCATGAGATGAGTAAAACAATTTTTATAATGATGGGAGGTAAGTAATCAGGTCTCCAAAAGGATCTGTGTTTGAGTTAGTGTTATTTAAGGTATGCATAAATAAAAGTGTGGCTACAAAATTGTAAATTATGTTGAATTACTGAAGAAAACAAAAAAGTAACATGAATGTGGAAGAATTCCAAAAAGGTCTCTCTAAAAATTGGATGAAACGAAAACACAATGAAGATCAGTTAAATAACAGATTTTGATGAGGTCTGAGTTAGTTTTACAAGCAAAAAGAAACCTCTTATGGGTTTTAGCAAATAGTGTAAGAACTGTAACAGTCACTATGTAGGACAGATAGGTAGAAGTTTGGCATCCATGAACACCAAATGGCAGTCAGAAAACATGACAAAAACTTAATTTCACAACATGTGGACAGACTCAACCACAGTTTCAACTGGGAAACTGTTAACATTTCAGATCAAGCCAAATAAAAGCATGCTAGCGTGGTCTGGCATTTAGACAAATCAGCCATCAGTGGACACAGAGGTAAATCCCATTTATGTACCATTCAAAAGATACAGTCAAAAGCCCAGGAAAGAAATAGCCTAGAATACATCCTCTCCAGCAGCCAACATCCAAATAAGCAGGAAATAGGACCAAATAAACAATCAGGTGGCAGCTGTGGCCAAGGGGGCTTTTGCACAGCTCCATCTGGTGTGTCAGTTGTGCCCTTCCTGGATCAGAGGGTCCTTAACACAGTCCCTAGTCACCTCAGAGCACAACTACTGCAATATGTTCTATGTGGGGCTACCCTTGAAAACCTTTTGGAGGCTTCAACTGGTCCATATTGCAGTGGCCCAGACAGACAGAGCTTTAGTATGCTATGTGACAGCCCTGTTTTGCAAACTGCACTGATGCCTCTGGGTGCAATTCAGGGTGCTGGTCATCATCTACAAAGCTCAACATGGCACAGGGCCAGATTATTTGAGGGACCACCTATCTCTCATAGTTTCTGGCCAGCCGGTATGTGCTGATAGAGATGGTGTTCTCTGGTTTCCTTTGTTGAAATAGTGCCATCTATCGGGGCCCAGGAAGCATGTCTTCTCTGTTGTGGCAGCTACCCTCTGGAATGAGGACCCCCCCCCTGAAATCCATGTGACTGCCATCCTTAGCCTTGGGTTAAGACTGAGGGAGCCTCTTGCAGAATGCTTTTGTCTTTTGTATAGGGTGACAGGATCCACTTTGTTTTGTATTGTTTTGATGGTTTATTATATTCTGAGCTGCCCAGTTTGGAGTCTGGCAGTGCCTGAACTAAATTGAAATAAATAAAAATTTAAATAATCAAGGAAGCATCAAGGAACAAGCCACTCTCCTACCAAGACTGACAGGGTGATCTCCTAAATATAAACAGTCAGCACAGATGATCTTACCTAGCCTGGCAATGAAACATCTGTAAGAAAACAACCAAGCTCAGAGAGCAGCAAGAACCTCAAAAGTGTAGTAAATAACTTACAGACCAACTGACTGAGGATGCAAAGACAATGAAAAAATCAATGTCCATGCAGTGGATTGCAGAAAAACCTTGATTTAATAGAACATTTGGAAGGAAGAGGTGTCAGATAACTTCAAAAGTGAATTAAAGCCAGATTTTGTTTATTTGCATCAATTTGCATAATTTTCATGAAATGCTGTAAACTGACACAAATGACATTAAAATGTCAATACTGTAATTATGCAAATGAAGTAACTGAACGTAAATTACATAATTTGTCTGAATTGTTTTGGATAGTCCTAAAATTTTGTCTGTTGCATCTGAAATCTGCTGGATGGAGGTTCAGAGAATTGAGATTTGACTATATAAGGAAATGGCTCATCAACAAAATTCTGAATATCGTAATGATTTCACAAAAATCCACACTGTGGCCATATTTGAAAGTTGCTTCATTGTTTTAAAAGTTTCAGGTAAGTAATAATATAGGACTGAAAATGTAAACACAGTTTTTCAAACTGTTGTGATGTATAGTACTTTGTCACTGAAAATGCATGCAGAAGACACATTGTATATTAACACACACACACATATCCCCCCCCCCCCTTATATATGAGCATTAATGTACATTAGGAAAAGTACGTACAAAACATGTACAATAAACCCTCAGTTTAATGTGTCATGGTTAAGTGGTCTTCAGATGAATTAGATAAAATATGTCCATATCCTATGTGCTTCTGCATACATGTAAATTCACGTTCATCCTCCTCCTCAATGGATAAAATACACAAAATACACATGCATGAAATCCCATTCCCATTTTGTGTCTGCATAATAGGTGTAACATACACACACATAGTATCCTATTTGCTATTTTATTCATGTGTAAAATCCCATTTCAATTTAAGGACATTTTTCTCCTCTCTCACAACTCAAAGAGATTATAGGTCTATCCTTGGAATTGCTAAAAGACTGTGCCAGAGACAGGCAATGATAGGAAACGCTTGCCTGTGCAGTCACCATAGGTCAAGATCTGCTCAGTGGCACCTAAGTAACTGAACAATGAATAGTTGACACCCATGGAGAGGAGCTGAAATATATTATCCAGTTTCTTTAAGGAAAAGCATTGCTGTTGATGAGGTTTTGCTCACCATGTGTCTGGTACATTGCAGGTACGGAATTTTTGTTCATGGGGATGGGAGGGAAAGGCAAGTAACAACTTGAAAAAATGATGAAATGGATATGCTATCACATTTCTGATGGGGAGGAACAATTATGCATCAACCCTGATCAGTGAGTGATGGAGCTTCTTCTGGGGTGGGTGGGTAGGGGCCTTGAAGTTTTTGAAGTGCAAGAAGTGGGTTTCTGAAGCCCATCTAGGGCCTTTTTAAGAAAGCCTAATTGGTAATTCTTGTTTCATGCATATAATCTAATAGGTTTTATAATGAAGGATGAAAGAATGAACTGCCAAAATACCAAGAAACCAGCTACTGTGTGATGAAGTGCCAGAAATGTGCTGGAAGTAACATTTAAAGGATTTTATGAGCTCTATGATTTTAAACCAATGAAGCATGAATGAATTGCCAGGATATTTGAGTTGTACCCTTGTATTGATATGGCCCTTGAACATCATCATCATAATAATGATCATAATGCTTCTGAAATCTCTGTGTTAGTATTGTAATAAGTACTTTCAGACTTGCAAGAGCCTTACAATAAAGGAAAATTAGCTCATCTGGTTGTGTTTCCTGTCTGATAAGGCTGACAGACATAAACATATTGTATATATACACACAGTTTGTTTTACTTCTATATTGTCCTCTAGATCAGGAGTGGATGACATTTTGATAAGTAGGGGCTGTGCTTGACATTTTTTTGAATAGCCAGGGGATACAGTATTTAGGACAGTGTTGTCCAAACTTGGCCACTTTAAGATGAGTGGACTTCAGCTGGCTGGGCTGGGGAATTCTGGGAGTTGAAGTCCACTCATCTTAAAGTGGCTAAGTTTGGACAACACTGATTTAGGAGAATTACAAAAAGTGACTGTGGGAGTGTGGAGCAGGGGTGTGAAACATGGACTCTCATCCCCAGAGGAGCGGACAAGAGATAAGAGAATGAGACTGGTCCCTCCCTGAGGAATGCTAAGGATGTTTGTAGTGTGACCCTGGGAACTGCTCTCAGTCTGAGAAGATTCTGTGAATGGAGTGAAGCCAATTAAACCTTGCTGGATTGAATCTGTATAGTCTCCTGGAGTTTCCTGGGCTAAACCTTACAGTGACCAAGCTAGGATTTTCTTGGATTTTTGTGGGAGACAGTTGGGGAGTTTTTTTTTTTAAACCATGCCAAGCCTATTTTAGAACTGAAACTACAGGGTTTTTTTTAGTTTCCCATCTCAAAATGGCAAGAAACTAAGTCACTAATTTTCAGCCACTGTGATCTGAGATGGCCCTGGAGGAGCCCAAAATAAGGAGCCTAGGGATTAAATGACATTGTGAAGCCTCAAATTGCCCACCCCTGTCCGTTCCACTTCCTGTCCCAAACCTCTATATAACCTGCCTACCTACCTACCTGAATGCTTTATTCAAGGGTTCATGTCAGGCCTAGCCCAAGGAACTCCAAGAGACAATGCAAAATCAGTTCAGCTATGTTTATTAGCTACAACCTCTAGCAAGAATCTTCCCAGACTGAAACCCCAGGTCCCAAGTCAGCCAGCCACAACAATGTGAATTCCTCAGGGAGGTGCCAGTCTCATCCTCTTGTAGTTCCCACGCTCATGCGGCGAGCTAAGAAAATGTTTATCTCCCTGAGCCTGGCCTTCATAATTCCATTCCATCACAGTTCTGATATGTTAAGGATACATCTTCCCACTACTTGATGGAAACACTCCCACCCATTTTGCACTGGTCCAAAATCAGCTTTTCATCTATATTATCCCATGTTGTTATCTGGGTTGGGCATCTTAGCTGATTAGCTCTTAGATTCATATTGATGTGAGTATAAAGTGAAAGGAGACCTTTGTGTCCTGTCTTGAACTCCAAAAGAAAAGATATGATTAAAATGTAGTAGGATTAGAAATAGTAGTCCAGTGTAATTTGCCTATTATTTATATTTGTTTAACATTTGTTCCTGAATGTATACTTATTTCTTTTTTATTGTGGTTGTTGGATACTGACTTTATTGTAATTTATGCATATATTGTTTATTGAGTATATTGCTCTAAAAATCTCACGTTATGTAGGGCATTGCAAAATATTTGATTTAACTGATTATGTGCCATCAAGTTGGTGCTGGCTCTTAGTGACCACATAGTCTTTCTCCAGGACACACTGTTGGCAACCTGGTCCTTCAGTTATTTTATACAAATAAAGCTATGTACTTTCTAAAATGCACCCTTACAGCATATAAATAATCATCTGAGTTTTTTTCAATTCATTTCATTTACTTCACCAAGGTGACAGAGATTTTGGAAATAATTTCTGTATCTCATATCTGACATAGTTCAGTCTGATAATTATAGATGCTACATGTACCTTGAAAGGAATATTCAAGACACACATTGCACAAATGAGATGATGATACATTTTTTATTAAATAAGACAATCCTATCTGTTTTGTTTCTGAAATCTTTGATGACTCTCTTTATTTTGTGAGTTGTATATGGAAGTAAAAATATACCTTTGCTTATATCAAAATCTCTTAGCTTAGAATGTTGTCTCTAGAGGCTTAATGAGGAGACATCCGTTTACCAAAATACACTGAGGTATCATTGTCATTCCCACTGGTCTTCTTCTCAAACTAAGAAACATGGAAGAAATCT
The DNA here is from genome assembly GCA_030867105.1 of Liasis olivaceus. Taxonomy (NCBI): domain Eukaryota; kingdom Metazoa; phylum Chordata; class Lepidosauria; order Squamata; family Pythonidae; genus Liasis; species Liasis olivaceus. Next base: position 16,009,738 of record CM061350.1, read on the forward strand.
GTACAAAGTCCCTGAATCAGAGTCCATTACAATAGGAAACTGTCTGATTATGTAGCAGTAGGTGCTTTACGAACAAATGAGTGAATAAATGAATTATCTGAAGACTGAGTATTCATTTGTTCAATTGAGTGTCAACCTGATGAACCTTTCAAGAACACATTTGATCCCAGACATTTGTTTGGGCTTCTGTTGGACTGGAAGAAATGAGGCTAAAACATGTTAGCATTGCTGCATAACAATGAGTATTGCCTAATCTAACATCTTATTTTGAAAAGTAGATAGATGATTTCAGGAAGAGGAACATGCAGGAAATGAAGTTGTTGGCATTCAGAAGCACACAAGCTCCAGTTAATAAAGCTGCAGATAAACATATCCACCATGAATTTCTTTAAAGCTTGTTGAAGCTATAATGAACAAGGGACCATCAGCGCATCTTCTGACACTGAGCACCATATGCTAACTATTCACTTGCTGTAATGAACGGTATTTTATTTAATTTATTCTGACCTACTGCTGTGTTCTGCAGTCTTTGCAGCTTTCACAGCCTGAAGAATTAGCAAATAATATGGGGTCTTTGGCAAGCATGAAATAACAGCTCCTCTTGTTTTCAGCTTCTCTCCTCTCTCCCTGCTTGCTGATTCTTCTGCAATTTCTGCTAAGAGGAAATAATGGGGGCCTAAATCCTTTTAGCCATTTTGGACTGCAGCAATTAGACCAGAAGCTGTGGGAAATCACCTTTCTTTCTTCTAAGTATTATGAACAAGAGGAATTTGAAAACAGCTTTGCACTTTACCTACTAGGAGGAGAGCAAGACGATTCAAAAAATATATGAGTAGTGTTTATGAAATGGGCTTTTACATTTTGATTTAAATGGCTTTTTTAGTTTATTTATTTATTTTCTCATAAACTTCCTATAAGCCTAAGTAGTTGGTGGCCGTAGATTCCTGTGGTCTCTCTCTTTCTGTCACTGTACATATAAAACAAAGCAGTTTAGATCTGAATCAAGGATAGTGAGTGTCATTAGTTTTCCTTAGCTGAAAAAGGTTGTATCTTCCTCAGAATTACTCTTCCTTTGCCTTTTTTATTTAAAAATAATGTTCCTGTTTCTTTCTCTTATGGATGAAAAAGTACCTCATATGAGGATGACCTGTGAACCAAAAGAATAGCAAAAGGAAAAACTTAAATAGCTTTCCTTGTTCCTCCCTTTAGACTACCATGATCTTGCAGGAAAATAGAAAAAGAGCCTCTGCCAATTTTCTGAAAAGTCTTATTCTGTTTGTCGGAGGTCATTCTGATGTACACGTGCTTTAGATTGTGGCCACATGCATAATCTTGTTTACCTGAAGATAAAGTGTATACTCTTCCCATAAACTGCTTTACTAACTAACGCAAGTTATATATGCTCACATCTTGCACGTGTATCTCATTACATTCATTCTATTTTTATCTTCTCCCTTGTGGAGTAAAATGTGCAGAGGCTGGTAATTGGGCATTCTAAGGCATTTTGTCTAGTTTTCTTAAACATTTAGCTGTGATGTTCTGTTCTTTATCATCTCCTCCCTTAACACTCATTTTTTCATTCTTCCATATACAGTATATGTATATAATTATGTGTGATCAAGTCATTTTTGACTCCCAGTGACCATATGGATAGATTTTCCCCATGACAATCTATCCCTAACTTGGTCTTTCAGATCTTCCAATGATGCTGAGTTCATCCACCTTGCTACTGGTCATCCTCTTCTTCTCTTTCCTTCTACCTTTCCCAGCATTAGAGCCTTCTCCAAGTAACTCAGTCTTCACTTGCATGATTCTGATCTTTGTAGGTATAGACACATCACAGCATTTGGATATCCTTTCCAAGGACTTCATAGATGCTCTACCAAGTGCTAATCTGAGACGTATTTCTTGACTACTTGTTCCTTTACTGCTGATGGTTGATCCTGAAAGACAGAAGTTATCCACCACTTCAATACCTTCATTGCCAATTCTAAGGCTGGTTGTTCTACCAATCATCATTAGTTTGGTCTTCTTTATATTTAATTTTAGTCCCATTTTTTTTTCACTATTCTATTTGACTTTTATTACCAGGGCTTGCAGATCCTTTGAATTTTGAGCTATCAGGGTAATGTCATCAGTATAGTGCAGGGTGTTGATGTTTCTTCCTCTAATTTTAAAACCACGCTCATCTTCTTCGAATCCAGCTTCCCTTAATATATATTCGGCATATGAGTTGAATAAATAAGGGGAGAGTATACAGCCTTGTTGCACTCTGCCAACCTGGAGTCAGTCTGTTTCACCATGTTCCCTCCATACTGTGGCTTCCTGACCTGTATATAAGTTTCTTATGAGGACAATGAGATGCATCATGTGAATAAACATACATTGAAGAAAAGCCCAATAGACTTATTCACCACATAAGAGAACATTCCTCAATCAGGAAAATCAGCAAAAGTTCTAAAAAGTGTTATGCTACAACACTTAAGTGCACACTTTGAAAAATTTGGACTTTGACTTGGTTTGCAGTATGTATTTTATTAATTTTTGGCAAAGTCCAAACATCAAAATGTACAGCAGTCTTAGGATAGGAAAAGCCCTCTTTCAGATGGGTATTTACGAGAAGAGAAGAGAAGAGAAGATGAGAGAAGAGAAGATGAGAGAAGAGAAGAGAAGAGAAGAGAAGAGAAGAGAAGAGAAGAGAAGAGAAGAGGTTAAGAATAAAATCATCCTGTTTTTAAGCTATTTAACTATTATGTAAAAATCAGGTATCTATCCCCCACCATTCTTCTGTTGCTCATAATAATAAGCAGAAGACCTCTCAAGGAATCCTAAAACAAAGAGGAGGGGAAACTAGAAGATTAGGCTGACATAGAATCTGAAGGCTTATAATAGCTAAATGGCTCAGACAGAATTTTGAAAAATGCAGGAGTTGCTGAAGCTGTGTGAGGTTTTTTTTTGGATCCAAAAGGTGGGGGGAAGTTGCAGGATCAATTTGAGGCAGAGGATTGTAGAATTAGGGACCCTCCTTCAGCCTTGTAAATTACCAGCAACAATACTATTCAATTCTTTGGAAATGTGAATTCCAGATAGAAACCTAGAAATTATCTTCGTAATGCCTTAAGATATTATATGTGTTTAGCAAGGTGGCTTTTTAAATAAACCCACAGTTGATAAGGGTGAAATATTCAGTTCTTATAAAAAGTTGTTTAATCTTTGGTCAGTCTGCCTAATCAGCCAGTAACTATAGGGATGAATTTGAAATCTCTTTCCCACAATGTACATATTTTGATTGTTGGATGTTTGAATTTGAGGTGCAAAAAATAACCCTTCTGGTTTCTTCTTCATGGTGTCAGCTTGTAACCATTGCCCATTCCTGGTGTTGTCTACTTTATGTTTAGTTTCCTTTCTGTATTGACCAATGTTCCAAACAAATTTCCAGTATTTTACTTTATGATCACTTTTTGTCTCTGCTATTTTCAGAATCTTTTCTTTGCAAACTGCAATAAACATTTTCAGGCTTGCCTTAATATAATAATTTAATGGACATGTTTTTCTTTTTCAACAGCCTGTTTTACCTGCAGCAAACCATAGCCTCCACCTTTTTTGTGCTAAGTGTAGTTGATCAATACCACTTTGTGAATGCATCATCAATTTTCAGGTTTTTCACTCCAAATTGTCTATTTCAAACAGTGCCTAGTTTACTATACTAACAGCATATTTTATTGCTGGTATTGCCCATATGTTTCTGGTTTTGATTGTATTTCAATCATTTAATTTTGAATTTTTCTTATTCACTTTAAATATTCTAAACTGGCCTTTTAATTTCACTATGCAAGACATTATCCGAGTAGAATACTTCTATATGTTTTTATAGATTTTATACATTTCCTATTTTCAAACTGTGCACTTCTATTTAATCAATGTTTTTCTTGATTCACTTTCAGTTTTTGATTTCCATATAGCTTCAAATCACCCATGTATAGCATGTGGAATAATTTTCCACTTTGTTTCAACAGTTCATTGTCGAAATTTTATTTTATTCAAGATATAAGTGAGGAATATCACTGAGATTGTAAAAAGCAATGGAGACAATGAATCTCCTTGAAAAATTATGTTTACATTTCTAATTTATTTACCATTTACCACCAGAATTGTTTTCCATTTTTTCATCTCTTCTTTTACAAAATGCAAAATGGGTGTTTGCACTAATGACAAATACTTCCAAATATTTATGTATCCAATTACATGGAAGAGAACCAAACACCTTTTACACTTAAGCCATTTGTATGTTAGTTTTCTTTGCCGTTTTAAATATTATGTTATAATCAGCAACTGATCTTTTGTTCCTTGTGAATATTGACAGTTACCTCTTGTTCAAGTGGATACAGTGAATTTTTGAATATATAACTCAGAATCACATCCATTAATATACCAGTTAACAGTTCAACATTGCTGGCAAGCAAGTAATTGGCCTGTAGTTGCTCGCAATTACGCCTTTGTCTCTGTCTTTTATTATTAACAAAGTTCTAACTAGTTGTCATCCATTTTTCCACTTTTCCAATTTATAATATTTCATTAATTGAGTAGCCAATCTTTCATGGAGAGCCATCAAATGTTAAAACAAAATCCATGTACTTCATATTTTCCTGTGCACTCCAGTTCTTAACCTTCTTTGCTTGCTTTTTAAGTATTTCTGATATTGATTATGTGCCACCAAGTCATTTTTTACTCCTAGCAACCATGTAGATAGATTTTCTCCATGACATTTCTGATATTATGACCATATTATTCATTTTGACTGAGCCAATGTTCTTTGAAACCTCTTTTATCCATGTTGTATCTTTATTATATTCTTTTGGATTATCTCAGATATCAATCCAAAATTTTAATATTTTATCTCTACCAGGGCAAGCATGTAAGTTTGTAGTACTTGTTCAAAATGTATTTCATTTTCATGTCATTCGATTTTTTTAAAAAAATAACCATGACTCATTGTTTTAATACTTCTGAACTTCTTTAATTGCCTTAGTGTCAAGGTTATAGCTTTTCTATAAACGTCCCTTGTTCTTATTATTTTTCAGTTTTATTTCCTTCAAATTCCTCAGTTTTCTTTTTGTCAAATTCTTCAGATTGCTGATTAACAGCTCATGGTGAATTGACTTTTCTGCCCACTTTGGTGATTGATTTAATTGCTTTTGTTTTACAGCATTGTATTCCAATGTTATCAGTGCTGCTGTGCTATAAGTTAGTTGTGCTATAGGTTTCAGCCAGTGTGTTTGTTTCATACTGTATTCTACTACAAAGTTTTGATACCTTTCAGAACTTTTCATGGTTCTTTTCTATTCATCATTTTCAATGGTGGAAACTTTTCCATGTCATTTGAACTTTTTATACGTTCAATAAATTTCCCTTTCAGTTTCATCTGTTTGCTAGACAATGGATGTTCAACATTCTTTTCCTCAATGTCATCATTATAGTTGGCTGTCTTTGACAACATTTTGATGCTGCTTTTTTTAAAAAAACAAAACATTAATTTGATGATCTTTATTCTTCATTTGTATTACTGTTACTATTATTATCATCTTCATTGACAGTTAAGACTTTTCAACTATTTTCTACTAAATAGTTTATTGCCTGTTTTAGGTCATAAATGAAATTCATAGATTATATGGATAGACAATCTGATTTTTAAAGTCACTTGTCCTTATCTCATAAGAGTTTTTACATCAATAGAGTACTTCTCATTCATGTCTGTGATTACATCCAAAACAGGAAGGGAAGTTCAGATCTGCTGTGTATATTTTGTTAGAAGAAAATAAGGGAAAAGCTTTGGGGGATTTGGAAGGATGGATAAGAGAGATAACCAGGAGGCTTTTTCAGAGATCCTTGCAATTTCATCTATTCACTCAGACAAGCATTATGAAGTCCAGATATGGTACATGACACCAAATCCGAGTAAGCTTAAAATGACATTCATCTGAACAAAATAAAAAACCAATCTACTTATCTGTCTATATTGATGTCATCAGAATGAGTATAACTGCTAATAAATGACATCATCGGTTTATCATGGATAGCTGATAGAAAATATCAAACGGCAAATTTCAAAGTAAGGCTTAGAGAAAAGCAGATAAAATTGAAATGACCAGTCAAGTAATGCTTTTATATAAACAACGTGCTTATTGTTTTCAGAGGAATTTTCACAAGTGCTATGTTCCAGCCAGTAAGTACTATGGTCCTTGAAAACATATTGCATATAAGAGTTTGAGTATGGACATATTGGAAATTTTGTACTACTTTTCATGTTGCAGAAGTTCTGCTCAACAAATTAAAGTGATGTTGTTGGATGACCCTGTTCTTTGGAGGGAAAACTGAAGACATGCATAAGAAATGCGATTCAAATCTATGACATAAGAGTGATTATTCTACTACATAAAATGTAGCAGTGTTTGTCCATTTAAGCACTAATATTATAACTAACAGTGAAATGTTTATGCCACTTTTCTCCCAACAACAACAAAAAATGTTAGATGGTTATTTTTTTTATTTTATTAATGGAAAAAAAAGATTTGTCAGATGATGAGGATGTTTGTTTAATATAATCTTTTGGTATATTACAAAGACTAATAGCTGCATCAGTATTAAACTTGAAACAGATCTATAACACCATAAGTAATTTTCTGGTCCTCTTTCTCTTTCAGTTGTGGAAGAAAGGAGCCTAGAGTGCATGCTGATTACATATTGGAGAATTCATGAAGAAAGCCCCCTTCCTCTATTCAGATGACACAGAAAAGGGCTTTCTTCGTAGACTGATTTAGAGGCAAGGTTTGAATGAAGAGTGGGGATGAAGCCTAGCCACGGCTTCATAGTTGTACCTTTGTGTTTGACTGCTATCATCATATAACAAGGTGAAGTTCTGCAAGGAACCTTTGCATGAACAAGGAGAACCTGCAGCCTTGAATGATGCATGTTTCCAAATACTTATAGCTTAGTAGCTGTAACTGGCAGAGCAGAAGTCAGGGAACAGAAGCTGTTGTTGATCTGTGAGTGGTTTCTAGGAATTAAGAGTTTTATATACAAATACAAGTGGTTCCACTTTGCAGCATTGATGGTAATGTCTCAAAACTATTGGTTGCTGTTGATTTTCATCCCACAGTGCAATTTCTACTGTTGGCTACAGCAGGAGTTCTATTTTACTCATTTCATCTGCATTCTATAGATTAGTTGATTATTAGGACAGTTTTATACCCAGCGCTGTTGATTCCAATAAATGGCATGAACATTTTATTCTCATTTAAAATAGATAATGTTTCTTCATACTGTTGCACTATTCACTGGTATTTTTCTCCTGTATGTATATTGCAGTAATGCAAAAAGCCAAGGTGATGTAAATTCTCTAAAATGTTTTTTTAAAGCAAGAAATAAAGCTGGATTCAAAGCAATTTTCACTGAACATACCCTTTTCACCTTCAGGAATAGAGAGGAAATTGTCTTCCTTGGGTTATTTCCAAGACTATTAATTTGATATAATGTGAGAGAGTGAATATCTCCATGTTTTCGAAGGGCAATTTATATTCCATATTGCTTTAGCTTTGTTCAAAAGTGTTTGCAATCTGTAGGCAGCCTTTGTCTGACTACAATATTACATTAGGACTATAGCGTAACTAATAATATATTTTGCACACAATTTTTAAGGGTCTTTTATATTTAGTGTGGCAGTTATTGCTAAGAAATCTGTGTTTCCCATTTCACTGAATTGAGTATGGATGGGTATCCTGCAGACTGTTCACCAGATAATTAAAAGAGGTTAATAATAATGTTCATATAGTTAGGGTTCTCTAAAGCTAACCTCAGAAATGAATTGTGTGGACTCATAAAAAATAGTGTTGAAATTTTCTGCCAAAATGTAGCAGCATTTCTGAAGGATAAGGCTCCATCTTAGAAGCACCCTTGCTTTTTTTAAAAAAATATATAATTTTACTGATTTTTTATGACAATGGTAAAAACTAATATAAACTAAACTAGAGAAAGAGAAGAGAATAATAATAATAAAAAAGAATAAAAAGTGCAGGAAAAAAGAAAAGGAAAGAAATAAGAAAAAGAAAAGGAAAAGAAAGAATATAATAAAGAAAAATAAAATAAATATATAAAGAAGTGATTTTCAACCTTCATCACAACAAGTCTAAACAAATTTAGTAACTCTTTACTCCTGTAAGGTTACAAGCAGATATCTTTTCATCCCATATTCCATCTCTTATATATAAGCAAAGCCATAAAACCAACTTTTCAATCCTGGTGTCAGCAAAAAGTCCATAAAGGGTGTTCAGAACTTTGCAAAAAAAAAAAAAAAGTCTTATTTTAACCTTGATCAAATAAACCAAGTTTCTATTCCTTCCTTTTACTTCTAACCATATTAATCTTTAATCCAATCAAATATTGTCGTGGGATTTGATTTCTCTTCAATTCTTCTTTTTCCATTGCACAGATTTCTTTAAGTCTTTAACAAGCCTCTTTTGTAGGTCCAATAAGAAAACATTTTCCAGATAATTCTCTTGGTTTATCATTCGTATTTCCCCTTTAATTTTTAAAACTTCAGCCAGTTTCCTTTGACTATCCAGTTAAGCATCCTTTTCCAAATCATTATCTTGGCCTGTCATTTGTAGTTCCACTTCTGATACTTTCTCTGTCTTGTCAGACAAAATTTGCTCCACATCGGTCATTCCCTCATTGAGATCTTTTGGACATAAGTCTATCCATAGAATCAGACATCATTACTGACACTGTTGATATTGTAGCAACTAATTTCTGGCTCCATTTTCAAAGATCTTCTTTAATATTTCCAATGTTATGAGCTTCAAACTGAGCTTTTGAAGGCAGCAATCCATTTATCTATAATTAGTCTCTCAGCTCTTTAAATAGTTTATTCTTTCCTATGCTGTATATTGATGATCTCCATATTCTGAGATCATTCTGTTTGGTATCCTGTTGGTGGATGGCAAATGAGCAGGCATATTAGGTTCTGATAGCAAGATAGCAAGGCTTTGTTCATTATTTCAAGCCAACGTGTAGTAAACTGGACTCTTTTAAAGTAGTGAGAATGGACTTAAAGTGAGGTTATAAAAACTGAAAATTTTAGTTTATACTGTGCCATGAGTTTTGATCAGTGCTTTATGGCATGAGGTTTATTTACATGTCAGCTTTGGATTGCTGATGCTTTTTCAGCATGAAAATGAAAAAAAGGATATCCTTTATGTCCTGGTATCAATTAAATAACTTTCCATTGGCTTAGTTGATCTGATGTCACAAAGACAGATGTAAGGAAAGGATTTGTTGTTGTTCAGTCGTTAAGTCGTGTCCGACTCTTCATGACCCCATGAACCATATTGCGCCAGGCCTTCCTATGTTTCACTGCCTCCCTGAGTTTGCTCAATTTCATGCTCATTGCTTCAGTGATGCTATCTAGCCATCTCATCCTCTGCCGTCCTCTTCTCCTTTTGCCTTCCATCTTTCCCAGCATCAGGTTCTTTTCCAAAGAGTCCTCTCTTCGCATTAGGTGACCAAAGTATCTGAGCTTGAGCTTCATTATAAATCCTTCCAATGAGCAATCAGGGTTGATTTCTTTTAAGATTGACTGGTTTGACCTCCTAGCAGTCCAGGGGACTTAAGAGTCTTCTCCAGCACCACAGTTCAAAGGCATCAATTCTTCGGTGTTCAGCCTTCTTTATGGTCCAGCTCTCACAGCCATACATTACTACTGGAAGGAAAGGATACAGTACCTTAAATTTTTATTTTAATAATATCCACAAACAGCTTGTCTTGAAGATAACTGTTTCATCATTGTGTCAGGTTTATACTAGTTTTCATCAACAAATCAGCAGCACTGGACTACATCAATCTGGAATACAGTAAGTTCATTATAACTTCCTGGGCGCAGTCTCTAGTGTAATTTGATTTTTTTTTCATTTTCCAAAACCTGAATGCTCAGTTAAGCTGTAAAAGACAACATACTGCCAAAATATTTTTGATTCATTATCTTCAGGATTTAAAATGCAGATAATATATATCTAGAACATCTAGGGCAAGTAATTCAATTTGTTGGGTCACAGCTCTGATTTTTTTTCTTTTTTTGTTCTGGTAACAGGGAAAGGAAGTATGTGACTGAATAACAGCACAAATATGGGATAGAAATGTGAATAATAAGCCATATCATGAGTCAACAGTTCAGATGTATAGCAATATTACAACATATCAGACTTGATATACAAGTAGTCCTCACTTAATGATCATTTGTTTAGCAAGTGTTCAAAGTTACAGTGGTGCTGAAAAAAGTGACTTATGACCCGTCCTCGCACTTATGACCATTGCAGCATCACTGCAGTCATGTGATCATGATTTGAGTGCTTGGCAACCATTGCACATTTATAACTGTTGTAGCATCCTGCGGTCATATGATTGCCATTTGCAATTTTCCCAGCCAGCTTCCAAAGTCAGTGGGGAAGCTGGCAGGAGGTCACAAGTCATGGTCATGTGATGTCTCACTTAACAACCACAATTGGGACTGCCTGGACTGCCATCTCTAAGCAGGGCAGTCAGTGATGTTTTGTTTAATGACTGCTTCACTTAGTGACAGAGTTGCCAGTCCAAACTAGGGTCGTTAAGCAAGGACTACCTGTATAAGAATGGGAGAAACATATTCACAATTTTATGCTCCTTCATTTGAAATTCAGACAAAACATTCAATACATGGTCATGTTTATGCACATCTTTTTTTTTTCTTGATGCATCACTCAATTATACCATTAGTCTATGAAGGAGGGCAATTATATCATTATTCTATGAGAGGCAATCTAGTATTAGGATATTCAATATAAGTTTTTGATCTAAAGCTTACTGGAAAGAATTCATGGAATTATATACTGCTATTTCATTCGGCAAGGAAGATAAATTGACTTGAATAAATGTGACATTAAAAATAAAATAATATTTATACAAGGCAGAAGACAAGAGAAAGATTTCTAGTTCAAAAAGTCTGAAAACATTTCAACTGTACTATTGAAGAAGACAGTGTAAAACAGCCTTGGAAGTTCATCCTTTTTGTCACTGAACTGTGAAAGTTTCAATTTTTTTTCAGCCTTGCATTAACTCTAAGGAACCGTGATTCCTTGTATAAATAGCAATGCATCAAAACAAGTGAACTGTTAGGTTACTGAAGAGCTGAAGCCTAAGAAACAATTAAGTCAGAGGGGTAGATAGGCAAATTATCTGGAATTTCTTTCAAAGAACATTGTCATTAATTGGACAGTATTCAAGTTTCTTGTCAGCTATTTGTTTAATTACTAGAGGGTGGAGTTTTTGTTTCAAGTAAATATGAGAGGAATGCTGTGTTTAAAATGCAGAATAGTTCTTCCTTGGTGGGCCTTACCAAGTATTTCCTCACCATGGAATAATTTTTCTGCCTTCTCGGTATTGTTTAGAAGATACATTCTTATACTGACTGAGATGGGATAGTTCTTTCCTAGGTTTTCACATTGGGCTAAGCATAATTTGTTTAATCACTGTTTACAGCAATTGGCTGGGTTCATGCTAAATCATTAAGCATGGTTTATAACCCACAATGACTGGAATCACCAATGGGGGAAAAATCCAAAATCAAGTGAATCAATGTATTGTTTAGTCTCATATGTAAAAAAACGTTAAAAGGGAATTAAAGGGAATGCCTTTAATTTTCACCACAGGAAGGCTGTAAGCATTCTTTGTAGGTTTCTTGTCCAATAAGTTATGTGGGTTCCTCCTTGCTGTGTTATCTTCCAAGCAAGTGTTATGAGGAGCATGAGGGGGTTCCACACATATGCTTGGAAGTAGCAGTTGTAAAGAATTGTTGGTTGTATATCTGTAGGGATGGGGAATGAAGAGACACTGTGGTACTGTTTTAGATGCTATCTGTGCAACTGTGAGGTCATAAGACCACTATCCCCTTAGTCCAGTATTTTGTGTTACCCAATGGACAAATACATGTGTTCACTAGAAGCTCACTAGCGTGGACAGGAAGCTTAGAGCCTTCTTCCTTTGTTGTGACCCAGCAGCTGAAATTTAAGATTCAGGAGATAACACACAGCCATAAAGAGTAGTAACAATTGATAGCTCCATCCTCTGTGAATTTATCTAGTGTCTCTTTAAAATCTATAGTCGTGTGAAAAAGAAAGTACACCCCCTTTGAGTCCTATGGTTTCATGTATCAGGACATAATAAAAATCATCTGGTCCTTAGCAGTTCTTAAAAGTAAGTAAATACAACCTCAGGTGAACAACAACACACGACATATTACACCACGTCATCATTTATTTTACAAAAAGAAAGCCAAATTGGAGAAGAACTCAAAGAGGGTGTACTTTCTTTTTCACATGACTGTAAATTGGAGGCAATTGCCAAATCTGAGGCCATTAAATATTACAGCTTAACTCTGTGTTGGGTAAAGATCCACTTTCTTTGATGTCCCTGCCTTTAGAATAATTTGGAATCGTAGAGTCCTAAAGTCGGAAGAGGTCTTTTAGGTCACAGAGTTCAACCTCTTACTGAATGCAGGAATCCAAATTAAAGCATCCCCAACAGTTTCATCTACTAATCACCACCCAGATGCATTCACTTTACATTCTACCTTAAAGGAGTATAAATACAATTAATTGTATAGTGTTAATATAATTTTTTCTCTGGATTTTTAAGGGAAGCAAGAATTTGAGGGAGCTTGATATACATTTCTGCCTGAGCTCTTGGCCGTGGACTCTTTGCTATGGATAAATGGTTCCAAACTTTGGACCAGATGACATCTGTTTCATCTGCTGAAGCATGTTCCACAATAGGTGCCTAGTAGTGCTATTCCTGAGTCTGAAGATACTACCACACAAACTCTGGTCTCATCCTTTTTTGTTTGTTTGTTTTTCATTTTGCTACCCATTTACACTGCTGTACAAGTATGCACATGGCTGTTACTTTGGGGTTTTCTTTGGATTAAGAGGGAGGACAAAGAAATATCAGTTTAATCAGTTTTTCCAATTTAAGTGGAAAAATTAGCCCCCGAGCCACTCCACAAGCACTTGTCTTCTTGTTTCCTTGCTGTTTCCTTTTTCAGGAGAGAGGAAAAAAGGGACTATATGGAAGGAGCAGAAAAAATGATACTTGAATGACTGGGAAGAAAAAATCAAGGTGCTTTAGTGCCTTGATGTCAGGTAGAGGGGGGATACAGGATGAGGCAGGAATTACTACTTATGGAAATATACAGTACCTACTCTCCAGATTCAGAGGAAATGAATATGGAGAGCAGGTATACTTTGCAGTGTCTTTCTTGGAGCAACAACTGGCCAGAAGTGAATTGGTTCAGCTTCTCCAGCCCCATGGAAACTTCGCAGTATCATAAGGTAACATGTGTGAGGAGGGGGGGATGAGGTTGTGTTGAAAGCACCTGAATTGTAGCTTGTGCTTTTAACTACCCCATCTTCTCTCCCCTCTTTTCTGCTGCATATTTTTCCAGTTCTCACAGCAACGACAGCATTAAAAAATGTGTTGCAGTTTACAAAATCCTGTGATGCAATTGAATGAAAATTTCAGGGTTCATGTGGAAGTTGCAAAGAGCTGGGTGGGTGAAATCTGCAGATCCCATTTTTAAAAGAAGAACAGGAGAAGGGCGGGAAGGGGTAGAAAATCTAAATGCCTTCATTTCTCTCACTGTTTTTTGTTTGTCTGTGGGGAAAGGAAGAGAGAAGGAAGGAAGGAGTCCCCCCAAAGCCTCTTGGATCTGTGAGCAACTTTTATCCAATGAGGTATTTTCTAAGATGCATTTTTAAGTATTATATTACTTAAAAGGATGACTTGCGCCATTTTATTGGACACTAATACTTCCTTGGTAGATTAGTCAGCTACAGTTATTGTTTATTTTGTATATTTGAGAGACATTAAAATTAAGGACATATTGTTTATTTTTAAGGCTTTTGCTCAGGTGATTTAGGGAAATGAGATAGAGGAGAGAGGTGAATAAGACTCTCCATTTAATTTTCCTTTCCAAAATCAGAGAGATGTTGCTTAGGAGAGTAGATTTATATATATTTTAAACTTACTTGCTCTCACTCAAGATATTCCAAAACTTGGGTATCTGTGGGAATGTAGGGCCATCGCTAGAAAGATTCCTCTTCTCTATAGCCCTCTCTTTTCTCCTGAAGGATAGTTTGCTGTCAGAAATTACCATGCTTATCAAACTGCAGAAGCAATTTAATTTGCAGAGTTAAAGAAGCACACTATGCATCAATTTAGGATCATTAAATAATGATAACCTTGTAAATGATTAGGGGTGGGGAACAGAAATGAGATGTGAGCTTTTCCAGGAAAGATTTTCTTTTTCAATTGAGAGAGTAAAAGCAGAAGTTGGAAAGCTTGAGGGGAGTCGGTTGTGAGATGCAGGACTCTGAACAAGGCTGTGCTCACATGGATTGGGAGAAGGGAGGGAATAGTAGAAACTGTTAAAGGAAAGAAAGAAGAAAAGAGAAAATGGAGAAGGAACAAACCAGTAATTTTGTTATCTGTAATAACCTATTTCTTGCAGGAGTTCAAGGACAAACACATAGCTTTCTCCTCTTCATTTTATGCTATAATTATTTATATTATATTTGTGCTATAATAACACAGTGATTATAATACTAGAAAGTTGCTGGTTCAAGCCTAACAAAAATGTTACTTTTCCCTAAGCCTTTTTTTTTAAAGTAAATCTAGTGGTTTTCAAGTCACCTCAGAGTGAAACCCTTCTGCCTCTAGGGACTAGAGAAATGATGAAATGGTACACTGCTGGACTTTTATTTTATTTTTTTTAAGTTCAGGCAAAAGCAAGTAACTCAGAGAAAGAAAAATACTAATTAAAATAATTTCTGCCAGGTTTCAAACCAGCAACCTTCTATTTACAAGGCACTTGTTATAATGATTGTGCTATTACAGCATTTGTGGTAAAAAGGAAAAAGAAATTAGAAGCCATGGTAACCATTGATTCAGTTGAGGGGCATTTGAGAAATAGCCAATGAGCTGCTTAGCTTAGCTTGTCATGAAATAAAATGCATAATCCAAAGCAGACAGAAGTGGTTGAGGGGACATTAACTGAGAAAGTACTTTAAAACTACAGGCAGTTCTCACTTAACGACCATTCGTTTAATGATGGTTTGAAGTTACAATGGCCTTGGAAAGGGTGCTTTATGGCCCATAAAGCACTTCTGGCTGTTGTAAAATGTTATGCTGCCCATCCCCTGTGGTCACATGGCTGCATTTTGGGCACTTGGCAACTGGCTCACATTTACGACCAGTTGCCAAGCACTCTGTGATCATGTGATTGCCATCTGCAATCTCTGACAGCTTCCCCAGAAGAAAGGTGTGAATACAGAGCAGTGTTGTCCATTCCAGTATGAACAAGCTATAAGATAAAAGATTGTCCCTCTAAACTTCAAATTTATTACTATATAAAACTTATTACTATATGAAAAAAAAATACGATTACCAAGGGAGGCAAGGGAAAGCAGCAAAAATGAATACTCTTCAATGCTAGAAAGACAATGCCACCCAGATTTAGAGACTTGTGTTTAGTTTCTGCACATGAACTTGCTTTCTACTGATACAATGGAAAGACAGATCGGTGTTATTCCATATGATCAAGGTTTAATGATGTGTTTAAAGAGGAGGCTGAATATTTTTTTATATATAACATATTTTGTTGCTTTCTTTTTCCCCATTTGTGTCCATGTGTGTGTGTTTAAAAAAACCCTTTTGTTCTTTCTCTTCTCTGTCTCTCCCTCTTTAGTTTCTCTTTCTTTGGAGAACAAAAGTTTAAATTTCCCTAGCTGATGATCTCAGCTGCACTGCACAGATTAGTAGTTTGCAAAACTATTACTACAAGAATAACCTCTGTTGATGTCCCAAGCTACATAGCAAATGTAATATAGTTTGGCCTTCTATCAACCGATCTGAACAGAAACAGAGCACTGGGTCAGCATGAACACTTTGATCAGGGGCAGATTGGATGCTGTTGAATACAGCTGGCAGTCAGACACAAAATTAGAATGTTTCATTTTTAGAAAGAGTTATTATTTAATATAGCAGATGAGGCTTTTTAACTGAAATATTAGGAAGGTTAGCTACATTACTGCTAATAGATGAAAGCCTGGTGGTCATCATATATCTTATATCATCATGATCATCAAACACCAAATATATATTAGATTCTTGTATCTTATTATTTGGGGAAAAACAGACCAGAACAAAACAGAAATGATGTGCGAAGAGTAATAAAGTGAGAGCATGCTTTTAATCTCAGCAAAGAGATTTCAGTGTCACACAGAATATGCAATATCAGTAAATGAAAAATAAACCACAAAGCAGCAAAGGACGCTGACCTTCACTTAAGGCTAATTGAGTAGTTGTGTAGCAAGCAAATCATTCTTTGACATCAGATAATAAAAGCAATGGGGCGGGGGGAGTTGTACGGCATTTCAAAAGCTTATTAAAATAACTGATGTAACACAGTTTTATTTGTTAGGAAGTCTTAAAGCTAGTCAAGTACTATTTATGATTAAACAAAGTGGTAGGGAAATTGAAGGTGGAGGAAATCTTTGGGGAATAAAAAAGAGACAATAGGACCCACTTTTTATGATTTGCATATTTAGGGCCTTTGCAGATGCGAAGGGATTGGGAGATATTAAGACTGAAATAAACAAGTTATTATTTTTGCAAATATTTCAAATCATGTTGAAAAAAAAAAGTAATGCTTTTTTAAGACTTCTTTCAAATTATTTCACTTATTGTTGCTCCTAGCACTCCTCAATTTCAGTAGCTTTTGATTTCTCTTCAATAATATCCAATAATATTGAATAAAATATTCAATAATTATTCCTTCAATAAAAGTCAAATTTGGTAACTATGAAATTATCACATCTACTATTTGATTCTGATTATAATTATCATATAGCTAAAAAGCAATTAAAGTAAGAATATTTGCATAGAACAAAGTATTCACCACTGATATCCCTAGTTCCCTTGTGAAAATCAAACATGTATAATGGTTTATCTTCCCAGAAGTACTTATAATATATTCAAATATTCACTTTCTGGAAGATCTCATGTTAGCATTTCCAGTTCAGACAAAGTGGTTACACATTAGTTGCACTGATTTGATTATAAGTATATTTTTTTGAAATTTCCACTATTAAACATGCCAAAATAAAAAATATGATATGGTAACAAAACATGGAAAAGTGCTTTCACAGGAAACTTTCTGTAACACTGCATGTTCAGTGTAATAGGTGTCTTTTTACAATTATTTTTAATAGTACAATCCCCCTAAAAAACCCCAACCAAACAAAAAACAGTAGATTGAAATGGGTAGATAAATAAATAGGTGAAGACAGGCCACTGGAGAAAACAAAGTTGCATGCCGAATAACCAGTGTTGCAGTTAATATTTTAGCATTCATTTTAATAATGATATTTGCCTGTAACTAGTATATCCAGTGTTTCTCCCCCCCCCCCCGTAATATAGAAAATATAGAAAGATTAAATGATTGATTTTAGACCTCTAACAGTATATGTGCCAATATGTTCTATGCCATTCAACTGGAAATCATTTGTAAACTGAAGTGTTTCTCTATAATTTCTTGCAATGTCAATCATTATATGTTTATTTTTATCTTTCTGAGAGATCTCTTCCATTTCAATAATTTCCAGGAAATTAATTATTTGCTATTCAGTTACAAATGTCTCCAATTTATATAACTGATAGTGAAGAGATTCTGTCTCAATAAATTACATCTTGCCTGGAAGTGATTCCATCCAACTCTTTTGAAGATGTATTGTCGAAGGCTTTCATGGCCGGCATACGAAGGCTGGTGTGGATCTTGCTCCTGGCTGTGCTCCTGCACTCTGAAGATGCCGGTCACAGATGCTGGTGAAACGTTAGGAAACAGAACTTCCAGAACACGGCCACACAGCCCGGAAGATCCACACCAGCCTTCTTTTGAAGACCTTTCTTCATGTCTCTTGATGAACCCCAAATGCATTTCTTCAGATAGAATTTGACCATGTCTCTATTGAGGCCCACCTGAGACTTTGCCAACCTAAATTTTGGTTAAAACAAATATTCTGGGATAAGCTCTTGGCCTAGCTTACATTCCTGGATAGTTACACCTCTTATGTTAAAAAACAAATAAATTGGATTCGATTTATTGTGGGCTACCCCCCAACTATATGTTCTTTGGGTCCAGATACAGCCTTGGCAAAGCTCAACCAGAGAGTCTTAGACCTAGACATCCAGAAAGATAGATAAAAAAGGCCATATCCTCACTATCACAAGCTCATCGTACTCATTTTCTCATACCTGGATATTTTTATTATATCCTACATTCTAAGCACAGAAGGCATTGGTGCAATTTAATGTTCTGCTCTCAGTGGTGACCACAAGCAGATATCACATTCCATATCAGGATCACCTTTGTGTGTGTTCAGACACCAATAAGGAGTATGTGGCATGTGTTATAGGCTGCCCCTTATATCACATATGGCATCTTGAATTCATTGAACCAGCTAAGCTTTCTCATATACCACAATTGGCAATTACACATCAGCTGTTGCAAGATTATTGTACTGAAACATCTAAGAAGATTGCAAAAGTTTTAGCTGTAGTAATGGCCATCAGAAATCAGTAGATCTGCTCTATAATCAAATAAGTCCAGGACTCTGTTTTTCTGTTTACTCACTTTTATATCTGTTGCTTGCTTTGTTCCTGGTTCTTCTATTATAGAAGCTTGCTACTTACTATAATATTCTTTAGTCTCTGAGATTTACCCACATCAAATTGGCCTTTGCTATATATTAAATGCCATTGTTTGCACCCTCTTACTTTCCTTCAATGGTTGTAGAATTCATAGATTTTGATTGTTTTGGTCTATGACTTTTCAGCCAACAAACAAACTGTCCATTATAAAATTTCACAATTTTTGTTGTTTCAAACGATAAGCCAATAACTTCCCAGCTTTCTTTCCTGATTCTGAATATTTCTGAATGATATATTTCAATGATTACTCAAATTGTTCCAACCATAGTAGCCCCAGATTCTAATAGGTGTCCTGTATGAGCACCTGCATGGCTTAGTATTCCAGTATTTTTATACTGGATTCCTAAATACAGTATGGAATAAGCCACATTGAAAACACATTTTTTTTCACTGCACGTGATGAACAGGGTTGACATGTTTCTTTGATGTTCTGTTATCTGATGGGTCTTGCACACTCGCAACTCTAACTGTTCAAGGGAACAAAAGTACACAAAGAGACAGAACGCCACTGGGCCTCCTGACTGTCCCATTCTTGATCATTTACATATTGGAACTAAAACCTGAAATAAGAACAGCCCTACTGGGTCAAGGCAACCCTCCCTCCAATCCATTATTTTGTGAAACTCAGTAACCAATCACATCAATTCAGGAACCTTAGAAGAATGGCCAGATGGATAAAAACTCTTTCTGCTGTTAGTGAAGCAGGTATGAGCTTTCATGCTGAATGGCCATAGTCTAGTTTTCTTTTGTTCTGACACTTCACACAGAGAGTGAGTTTCTTTGTGGCGCACTTCTGAGAAGCTGAAAGGCAACTGAAATCAGTGGACTGGGCTCTTGTATTGGACCTGGCAAGCTGATCTTTGATTGGTCCATGTCATAGGAATCCAAGGAAACCTGTTCCTGATTGGTTCCTCATCTGATCGGTCCATTTTGAAGAAAGTCTAAGAAGTATCACTTTCTGATTGTTTTGTCTTTGGGCCAGGCTGCTGATTGGTTCCTTGTGTTGGTGGACTTCTGACTGGTTTATTTTGGAGAATTTCAAGAATGCAGGTTCCTAACTGAACTGTTTTTGAGCAAGGATGCTGCTAGGTATTCTTTCTGGTTAGGCTGTTGCAAATTCTTTTTGATAAGGGCTGTTTAACATTTAATCTTAAAGCTGTGATCCATGCTTTACTGATTTTCAAACCCCCTCCTTTCTGTTGACATTGTTGGAATATTTATGGACCTCAATGGCCTCTCTATGTAGTTGCACATGGTAGTTTAATGTGTCTACCAGTACCTGTGTGTCTTTGAACTGGAGCATGTTCTGCTCCTGCTGATTAGTCTTCAAAATGTAAGATGCCAGCCACAGATTCTGGCAAAATGTCAGAACAAAAGAAAACTAGACTACAGCCATTCAGCCTGAAATCTCATGAATGCCTACACCATTATATCTTTCTGCTGCTGTTCTCCCAAAGCTGATTTGAAAGGTATGTTCTGTACCTGCTGTAAACCTCAGGTGGGGCAGAGGTTTCATTTATTTATTTATTTATTAGGGGGCTGAGAGCTTAAGTAAGTGTGGCAATAATATGAATGGGTCATATTTGTGGGCAGGGTTAACATTTTGTCTTTTTTTGGTTTTTTGTTTTGGTGGGGAAGGCTGGGTTACTGCACTGTTGTTTTAAACTTCATCAAGACTATTTTAGGCTTATGTTACATCTTTGGTGTGTTTCTCACTGAAAGTGGTAGGAAACTAAAATTCAGTAGAACAGCTGGAAGGTATAGTATATTGGGTTACTGCTATTTGTTGATTAAGCATTCCTGTGATCTTGTATTGTTATTCAATTACCCTGGCCTCCCTGTATATGTTATAAATCTTGTAGACTGTCTGGAATTACCGTATTTTTCTGTCAATAAGACTCCCCCATGTACAAGATGACCCCCATTTTTCCAACCCCAAATTAAGAAATCAATATTTTAAAGATAGTGCAGAACACATTTTTATTTAGTAATTAGTTAACATTGACCTGATACCCTCGGTGGGAGGAGGTCCAAACCGTCTCTCTGCAGCTCTATTTCCAGGCTCTTTTGCATAACTGATTCCATTCAAGCACGAGTGAAACTGCCGATAGCTTGTCTCTGCAAAAGCCTTCCTCTAATTGGTTTGTTCAGCATCAGCTGACGCCAGTTACATAAGGCTCATGATTGGAGGAAGTCTGTTTGGGAGACAAGCTATTTCACTCGTGATTGGAGGCTCGTGATTGGAGGAAGCCCGTTCGCAGAGTCAAAGTATAGGCAGTTTTGCCACCACGCGGTTCTCTCCTCGCTGACTTCCTTAAATAAGACGCCCTTCAATTTTTAGGGTAAGGATTTTAGAAAAAAGTATCGTCGTATAGTCGGAAAAATACGGTAGTTCTTCTAGAAATTTCAGTAAAGCAAGCCGTGAAATCCTCTCCAATATACCTGATTTTAGTGTCTCTAGCTGATTGGTACAACAGACAGGAGAAAAAGACTCTGGAAGCTGCACTGAAAGGGATCAGGAAACATCTGGACCACGAATACCAAAGGCTGTCCATCTCTGTTCTTCTAGTATACATTTTTTTACCTTGATCAAGCCCCTACTCAGAGGGTAGCCATAGGATCTGACACGTTCAACAAAATGACAAAAGCAACGTTGTCTCATTGGGCCACAAGTTCTCCCCCTTTTACATGTGTATTCAATGTCATGATGTGCATTCAAAAAGAGTGAAACTTGCCCCACAGTGGTGTGATGCTGCTTTCATCATCTGACACTTTAACCCCCCCCAGATGCCTCTGCCCCCACTTTTAGTATATCAGCCTTAATACAGAACCAGTGCAGTCCAGAGTAGAACGATCATAGAATAACTGAAGAAGATTTTGCTTACAACAATGAACTGAGTTATGTGTTCAATATATGATGAAGTTTTAAACATGGAAAAAGTTACAAGCTGGGTTTCTTGGAAGGAATAAAGTTCAACTTAAGAGATGTTCTCCTCCCAAATTATCTCCTCCCATACCTATCAAATTATGATTTCACCTGTGCCAGGTCAACAACTCTTAATTCACTGGAGCCTTTTAAGCAACATGTGCTTTTTAAAAAGTTTTATCCATTTTATTTTCAGTGAACTGCTCTGATAGCACAATGGTAACTATGCAAATGTAGGGTTTTTTTTTTTTAAAAAAATTAGATTCTCAAAGTCAGTTGATAAGATAAGTTTCTGCAAGTGAGTTTCTCAGATAATAATCTGGAGTTTCACTTGTAACACTACTGCTATGCTCCAAATAATAGTAAATTGGAAATCCCCTTGAATAATAAAATCTTATGATTAATGCAGATTAATTTATAAATTTGCATTGAATTATTTTAGCATGTGTTTGAATCAAACTGGTAGGCACTGGAACACATCTCTACATTCCAGTTATGCTGATTAGCTACTTTTTCCCTTAATAAGTCTGATAGTGCCTGCCTTATCTTGCCCTGTAATTTTAAAATTAATGAAGTAATCATTTATCCCACTCTCTTTCTATGTTCTGCCCAATTACTTTAGTGCTGAATGGTAGTTTGCATTTTGCTGGCCCATTAGTCCTCATATCATGCTCTTTCTGGACGTCTGTACTCCACTCAGGAATAATTAAATAGAGTCTTTTAGTGTCTTTATAACCTTGGAACATAAATTTTCCATTTTCAACCAGTTTAACCTGATATATAAATGTCACTTGGCTCACTGAATTGCTTTTCTTTCCTCTTGTTTGCTGTTTTTCTTTTCAGTTTTAATTGTCTCAATCTGTCAATTAACTAATTTTGAAATATGGCTGGCAACATATCATTTTCTTGTGGAAGTTGCTGTAGGGTGAAATCAATGGCTCCACTAAGGGTAGAGAACAACAGTAGAAGGTCTCATTGTCCACCAGGGCTCAAATTGATTTATCAAATAAATATTCTTTTTCCTCATCCATTAGGGATGGGTACACCTGTCCTTTTCATGCCAATTCTACATCTTTTTATTCATTATTTGTTCCTCTCCATTTCTTCATCAAACTAGAAAACAAAAAATGGTAGGTTTGGGTGGGGATGCCGAACTCTTCAAAAACCACATTATTTTTCTCAGAAAACGTATACACGTTTTACCACTGCTTTGTTAATTTTCATTATCAGTTTACATCTTCTTTTATATACATTTCACTTGAACAGTACTATTTTATATTCATCTTAGTATAAAAGACCAGTATATAAGAATGTTAAGTTGCAACATTCAGAGAAAATGTGAAAAATGAAGAATGACCATGTCCCAATGTCTATATTAGTTTGGGAAATCTATTGCAAATCACATTGGTTCACTTAAAAATGTCAGCTGAATAAAATCCTAAAAGATACCTGACTTTGACTGTGAAGCTCTGTTGTCTCTGATTTGGTAAAACTAAAGGTGGGGACGCGGTGGCGCAGCGGCTTAATGACGCTGAAAGTTGCCGGCCAGAAATGGCTGACGCTTCAGCGGTTCGAGTCCAGCCTTCGCGTTAACAGGGTGAGCTCCTGTTTCCTCCCCAGCTCCTGTCAACCCAACAGGTCGAAAACTTATGTGAGTAGATAAATGGGTACTCTCACTCCGGTGGGAGGAAAAATGCTGGCAGCGCCTCCTTGCACAGAGAGACGGGACCGGGTGCCGAAAAGGGCGCGAAGCAACGGAAACCCCGTCTCCTGCGCTCGCCAGCTGGGCTCTGCTCTAGGAAGGAGGCTCTGGCAAAACCACTTCCGAAAAAACAATTGCCTTGAAAACTGCAAGGATTCGTCCAGGCAGTCAATGCAGGGTCAGTAATGACTGAACGCAGACAAAAAAAAAAAAATACAAATTCTTGCTCTGCTAAACACATCATACTTCAGTTAGTGAGTAAGGATTTGGAATAAGTATGAGTAACTGTCTTTCAGCCCTGTATTACAGCAAGCAGAAAGTCTGTTAAGACGGGAGATTAATTAATTGATTATGTACCATCAAGGAGTTTTCGACTCCTAGTGACCACGCAGATAATTTTCCTCCATGATGATCTATCTGACCTGGCCTTTCAGGTCTTCCAATGGTGCACTCATTGTCACTGTAACTGAGTCCATCCACCTTGCTGCTGGTCATCCTCTTCCCTTTCCTTCCACTCTTCCCAGCATTAGAACCTTTTCCAGAGAGTGGTCTAAGCCAGGAGAACTCTAGTTTGTTTTTTCTTCATTAACTTACGAGTTAAGAAATACTCGACCAGCCCTTTGATGGCCCTGGGAAACAACAGTGAAATGTTTACATAATTGTTCTCTCTAGCCTGAGGATCACTTGTTCCTACCACACCAGCCTCCACGCAAAGCAAATAAATGGTATTGCTTTGATAAACAGACAGATATACTGATAAAATACTTTTTCAAAATTGGGTGGAATGGGGAAGTTAGTAGGCATCAAACAAGGGGTCAGGGAGACATTGGTCCCCACAGTTTCTCCAGGATTATTTCAAATAACAATGTGGAAGTGCAATGAAATTCTTTTGAATGGTGGCTTACTGTTACTATGATTCTATTTGTATCTTTTCCTGTTTGATGTGAACAAGGAAGCTCATTGATGCACTCTTATGAATGAAATGCTTGCTGAGATTATGATATTGGCCTACAGATTATATATAGAGATTATATATATATATATAATCAGTGTGCATGTGTGTGTGTGTGTGTGTGTGTGTATCTATCTATCTATCTATCTATCTATCTATCTATCTATCTATCTCATATACATACACATACATACATATATCTGTCCATCCTAATGGCTTGTCTTATTGTCTTTTGTTTTCTGATATGTTTTAAATTAATTGTAATTTGGTATATGTCTAGCTGAAGTAATTTGATATGTATATGCCAACTGGAATTAATACCTATCTTTGCATCAGCTATTTGCCAATATCTGTCCAGTTACTCATGCCTTGGCCACCTCCCAAATGGACTACTGTAATATGTTCTACATGGGGCTGCCCTTGAAGACCACTCAGAAGCTGCAGCTGGTCCAGAATATTGCAGTACAGGCAGTTATACATGCACCTCGGTAGAACCATGTTACACCATTGCTTGACGAGTTGCACTGGCTCCAGTAGGGTTCTGGGTCAGTGGTGTGCTGGTAAAAAGTCACTAAGTGAGATGGACAACTATATAAATTAGATAGATAGATAGATAGATAGATAGATAGATAGATAGATAGATGTTTAACAACCAGCTTTGCTGGCTCCAATGCTGCTGCCATACTGTACTTCTACTGCCAAACGGCCTATCGATGCACTAGGATTCACAAAATTCAATTGATGCCAGGTCACAAAATTCTAGAAAATTTAACAATTGGCTCTTGTGAGCCAGTACAAGACAGCTCCAGCATAGCACTGTTCTGGGTGCAATTCAAAGTGCTGGTTACCACCTATAATGTCCTTCATGGCATGGGGCCAGGTTATTTGTGGGACCACCTTTCTCCAAGCTTTTTCCTGGCTCACTAGATTCAGCAGGGTGGCCATGTTCCAGGTTCCTCAAGCAGAGTCATCTAGCAGGAACCAGAAAGCAGGTCATCTCTGACAAACTGCCTGCCCTTTAGAACTTAATACCCCTAAGATTGGCCCCAATCCTGGTGGCATTTCATAAATCCTTGAAGACCTGGGAGTTCTCCTGAGCCTGAGGTCTTCAGGTTGGGTGAGCCCATCATTGTGGTTTTCTCTGACATGACTGTGGCTATGTCATTTGAGTTTGATTGCCCTTGGGTACCAATGTGCTATTATTGTGTCATTGTTGTATTGTTACAATTTATTATTTTTGTTCTGATTTTAATCCTGTATTTGTGCCCTGAATCACAATTGCAAGATGGGCAGCCAAATAAATCAATATAATATATATTTTTTAAAATATCCAATATTTATGTATGCACATCAATTGGCTAGGGAAGCAGGAATGATATTTCCCAAATGTAGAACATGTAGCTGAAAGAAAAAGAGAGCATTTCACCCTCAAATGCTAGGAGTGATGAGGTATTATGCTTTGGATTGCTTGTTCTGTCAAACCAATTTTAAATCAATTCACTTCTGAGCCCTCAAAGAAATTTTCAAGGACTCAAATGGCACCCCTGGGTTTTATTGTGAATGGTGGTTAACGAGCTACATGCAATTCTTGTTTCTAGAAATAATCATGAGAAATAAATTCTATTTAATTCACCTTTGGGAGCTTTCTTTATGAAACACGTAAGGTTGTTGTCAGAGATCTTCCCCTTTTAAAGAATTATACTTTCTTCTCACCAGTTTAGTTACTGACATAAGTCTTTCCATTGCTCATAATTTGAATGAAAATAGTGTTTTAAAGCACATTGGCATTTGTTCAGGTTACTTTTTACCCTGGAAAAATCTTTTAAAACCACTCATTGACTTTGAAAAAAGGCCTTTTTTTTAAAAAAAAAAAATGCCTTTTTTTCTGTAACGAAGAAGTTTCTTTTGGTCTCCTTCATCTGGATTCCTCCCCAAAGGAAGAATGCTGAAAATCTGTAAATCAAGGCACTGCTTCTGACTTTGATGGGGCAAAATTTGAACAGTTCAAAAGTGACAATAATCTGTTTAAATTTTGCTCCACCGATAAAAAGAATTGATGGTGGAGGATTACAAAAAGGAATTAATAGTTTTATATTTTAAAAAATAACTGAAATAAATGAACTGACTTAATAATGGTTTGGGGTACAAGTAAAGCTTTCATTAGAGGTTACTCCGTGCAACATGATACTGAACTTAAAAGGAAGACTCAAGAGAAAGTACAGGCTATTCCCGATGAGATAAAAAGAAAAGAGGAGGAAGAATTAAAGAAATCACCAGAAAAAAAGAATAAGTATTTCACATCAAATTAAGCTTTTACAGCAACAGTTATTTATGTTAACAGTAAGAGAAATGGAAATAAAGATGAACTAAGCAAAGCGAAAGAATTTTGAATTTGCGAACAAACCAGGGAAATGGTTAGTGTATACATTAAGAAAAGAGAAAGAAAAAGAAATTGATTTTGAAACTTCAAGAGGGAGATACTGTATTAACAGACATGTGGCTATGCAAAAAACTTTTCATCAGTATTATTCTAACTTGTATGAAGGGCATGATATTTCTTTTGAAAAAAATAGATGAATTTAAAAAAAAAAACACACACCTTACCGAGGCTTACAGAGAACCAAAGAAAGATTATGAATGGACCTATAACAGTAAGGGAAGTTTCTGAAGCTATAAAAAAGATAAAATCAAGAAAAGTACCAGGACCAGATGGATTACCAGGTTCTTATTATAAATGTTTTGAGAATAAACTTCTACAACCCCACAAAATATGATGAATTCTATACTACACTTAGGAAAGATGACAGAGACTTGAAAAGATCTAACTTTAACAAGAAATTATAAACCAGTATCATTATTGAATAACGATTATAAGTTGTTTACAATGATTTTAGTAGACAGACTGAAAATAATTTTGCAAGAAATTATTCATGAAGACCAATGTGGATTTTTGCCTCAAAGACAGGCATAATGAAAAACAAGCTGCAATAATTTTCTTAGATGCAGAGAAAGCTTTTGGCAACTTAAATTGGCCCTTTTTACTTAAAGATTTGGAAGATTACAAACTTTGGAGAGAACTTTACAAAAACTGTAAAATCAATTTATATTTCACAGACAGCATAAATTATTATTAATGGAGATCTAACAAAACCTTGTGAGATACAAAAAGGAACAAGACAAGGTTGCCCATTATCCCCTCTTCTTTTTATTCTAGTTCTTGAAGTTTGGAACAGAGATACTGTATAAGGCAAGATGAGAAGATAATGGGTGTAAAAATAATTAAAAAAAAAAACAAGTTGAGAGATTTTGCAGATGATCTAGTGCTGGTTTTGGAAGATCCTTTAAAGGGGATTGAACTACTAATGAGAAAATTAAAAGAATTTGATGCATTAGCTGGTTTTAAGACTAATAAACAGAAAACAAAGAGGCTGACAAAGAATATGAAAACACAAGATCAAACAGATTTGATGAACAGTTTCAAGATTGAGAAAAAGGTAAAATATTTGAGGTTACTTTGACAAATATGAACTTCATGTTATTTCAAAATAATTATGTTAAGACATGGAATGAAGTTAAAAAGATATGTTAAGATGGGATAAATTACAATTGTAATTGTTGGGGAGAATTTCTGTGATTAAGATGAATGTTTTGCCTAGAATGCTATTTTTGTTCCAGACAATACCTTTTTTTTTAATTATTATAAATTTTATTATGTTTTCACAAAAAGTTAAAATACAGAAAAATCAAGAAAAAGAAAGGGGGAAAAGGGGGGGGGAAGGGGGGCATAAGAAAGAAAAAGTAGCTTCCGACTTTCCTTGGTACAGATATAGATACAGAATATATTCATCTCTTATTCTAATATTTAACAGTTTACATAGTAAAAAATAGTTTTTAATCTAATATTCAAGAAGATTCCTAAAATCAATCTATTTGGATAATGCATATAATTTGTACAAGATATTTCTATAAGTATACATCAGTTAGCAAATTCCAAAATCAAAGCTGGATTTTTTCAAGTATCAAGCAAAAAGTCTAAGAATGGTTTCCAATTAGAGACAGAGTTAGACAATGCCCTGTCTTTGAGAAAAACAGTGAGTTTCGCCATCTCTGCCAATTCCATTAATTTCAATTTCCATTTTGCAGCAGTAGGTATTTATGAATCCTTCCATTTTTGTGCATATAGGAGTCTTGCTGCAGTTATATAAAAAAATAAATTTCTGTGTTGTCTTTCCATTTGTTTATCCATCATACCTAAACGAAAAGTATCTAGTTTCAATTGCAAGTCTATTTTCAAAATCTTTTGAATCAAAATACCTATCATATTCCAATATTTCTTAGCCTTTTCACAAGTCCACCATAAGTGATAGAATGTACCTTCACATTGATTACATTTCCAACAGACATTTGAGGTTCCTTTCTACATCTTTGACAATGTATCTGGTGTCAAATACCAATGCCACATCATTTTATAGAAATTTTCTCTCAACATATAATTGAGAGTAAACTTTAATTCTTTATTCTACATATTTTCCCACTGGTCTAACATTATGTTATATTCAAAGTTTTTTGCCCACTTAAACATACAATCTTTAACATATTCATCTTCCAAATTCATCTTTAAAAAAAATGTATATATTTTAGCAATAAGATATTCATCATTAGTACACAAAACATATTCCAACTCAGTGTTCTCAGTAGTAAATTCATAGTTTTTCTGATCTAGTTTAAATCTTTCCAGCAACTGTGCATATGTAAACCATTGGCAAACAAAACCTTCCAATTCTAATTCTCTCTCTTCTTCAGGTTAGGTTCTCCTTCAGAAAATGATAACAAAGTTGCATACATCAACCATGGTTGCTTAGCTGTCATTTCTCTTCTATAAAAAGCTTCCTGGGGTGACAACCACAGAAGAATTTTGGAGACAATCTTACCTTATATCTATTCCAGGTTCTCAGTATAGAATGTCTGATAAAGTGATTCTTAAAATCAATATTAGCTTTCACACTGTCATACTATAAATATCCATGCCATCCAAATCTTAACTCATGTCCTTCTAATTCCAATAACCTCTTGTTTTGTAAAGTCATCCATTCTTTCATCCATACCAGACAGCATAACTTTAAATCTCTGGAACAGACAATACCTGTTTTGACAAATGATGTACCAGTTAAACAGTGGCAGAAAGATATATCTAAATTTGTGTGGTGGGGAAAAAACCACGAGTCAAATATAAGATGTTACAAGATGCCAAAGAAAGAGGAGGTTTGGTTTTACCTGATTTGAAACTATACTTTGCAGCTTGCTGTTTAGTTTGGATGAAAGAGTGGCTGATGCTGAGAAACAGCAGATTATTGGAGCTAGAAGGACATGATTTGAGGTTTGGGTGGCATGGTTATTTATGGTATGATAAAGCTAAAGTTAATGTTGAGTTTAAAAATCATTTTGTTAGATGGGCCATATTGAGAATATGGAATAGATATAAATCTAGATTGTGTCCTAAAATACCTTTGTGGCTCTCACCACAAAAAGCATATTATAGAAGAGAAATGATAACTAAACATAAATGGTTAACGTATGGTGATATATTAGAATTCTTCCAGGGAGAATTCAAAATGAAATAGAGAGATGATTTGACATTAGAAGGATACAAATGTCAATGGTTTTCCTATGTACAATTATTAGAAAGATTTAAAGTAGATAAAAGGACTTTTGATTTTGAATATTGTAAGACTGAATTTGAAACAGAATTATGTACAAATGAACATGGCATTGCTAAAATGTATAAACTTTTATTAAGATTTGAAAGAGAAGAAGAAGAAGTGAAAGAATGTATGATAAAATGAGCTTAAAATGTTGATTATAACATACAAATGGAACAATGGGAGAATATGTAGATGAAAGGACTGAAATTTATATTATCTTATAACCTTAAAGAGGATTTTTATAAAATGATGTATCGCTGGTATTTGTCACCAGAAAAATTGTCTAAAATGTATAAAGGTACTTCGAATCTATGCTGTAAATGTGAACAACAAGAGGGGACTTTTTATCATGCTTGCCAGATATGTAAAAAAGCTAAAAAAAATTGATCCAAATACATATATTAATTCAGAAGATTTTAAAGATTAATATACAGCTGAAGTCAGAGGTGTTTCTTTTGGGACTGATTGACAAAACATTGAAAAAAACTCATAGAACTTTGTTTTTGTATATGATAATAGCAGTGAGACTTTTATAAACTGAGAGCTCTGATTAGAGAAAAGACACTATTTAAGTTCAATTCCCATTGGGAACCCTTTTGGACTTTTTGCATGAAACAGAAAAAAGTAGAATTATGATATATGGCTTTGATGGTTAGAAAAAAATATTAGATGACAGAAAAAATGAAAGTTATGTTGTAACACTAGAGTAAGAGTTCAGTTTAAATTTATACCTATAACTGTTGTAAAAGAAAATCGGAAGTCATTTCTTTATATATCTTTTTTCTTTATGTACTTTTGGCTTTGTTCTCTATTTTCTTTTATCTTAAATATTAGCTCTTGTTAGTTTTTACCTTTCTTGTTTAAAAATTTAATAAAGTTATTATGGAAAAAAAGTGACAGTGAAAACAGAATATTGATTAATGTAATTATATATTGCTGTCACTGGGCTGTTAATGGCCAGTGAGTCATTTTATGTGGCCTCGTGTCTCCCCACCAGTATTTGGTGGAAAACTCAATATTTTTATTAGTTTCTCAAAATACCTTTAAGCTGTAAAATATGTGTAAAGAACCTTTGATAAGCTGGACCACCTGCATTATTAAAACCAATAAAAATCCATCTTGACACTTATGCCTGTTAATATTTAATAGATGGGCCAAAAAAAGCTAGTCTTACTCCATCTAGTAAAATCAGTTTTCCTCTGGTGGCTCATGGATTCTGGAAAAATTAGAGCCATCTTATACAAGGCTGGCCATCTTGACATAGCACAAACTTGGTCTCAACTTGTGTTTCTCATTCACTACCTGGTTATTTGAGAGTTGAGTTGGCACTGAATAAGCAGACTGATAATTAAAGCAATTAAGTCTTTTTCAGTCTGGTAGCATTCAATTGTTGCAGACTGAAACTCCCATTACTCTGCCCATCTCTCATAGAAGCTAGGACAGAAAAGAAATATTGGTCTGAAATATTACACGAGGGAGCACTAGGTTGGGGACAGTTGACATACTGAGTTAGGTGGACCTATGGCTAGATCTGGTATAAAGCAGCTACCTGTATTATTAGGAATATTTTGCTGCTGATAAAAGTGCTTATGATGTTTGGCTGCTGCTGTTTTTTAAGTGCACTTCACATAACTCATTTTTTCAGTAGTAGTCCTAATGAGAGGACTGATGAGATGACAGCCAGTTTGGTGTAGTGGTTAAGGCACCAGACTAGAAACCAGGAGACCATGAGTTCTAGTCCTGCTTTAGGCACAAAGCCAACTGGGTGACCTTGGTCCAGTCACTTTCACTCAGCCCTAGGAAGGAGGCAACGGCAAATCACTTCCAAAAGCCTTGTCAAGAAAATTGCAGAGACTAGTCCAGGCAGTCACCAGAAGTAAAAAACTGACTCGAAGGCACACACACACAGAGTCTTGATGCAGCTATGGTTACACCTGGTTTACTTCAGTCCCATCCCTATCCCATCCCACTCTGTGCCTTTCTTCAACTTCATTTCGTAAAGCATTTGGCTTTACAAAATGGCATTGAAGAAAGACACTGAGTCAATCCTGTTATGAATAGTGCATTCTCTTCAAAAAGGTAACAATCAAATCTTCCCATTATTGTTTCAAATGGAGCATGGATTCAATGACCAAAATGCTTTTAAATGATTTGTTACCCTGCTCATGGCTGCTTTCCTTTTAACATTGATTTTTTTTTTTACTTTCTCAAATCAAGTTGTTGATAGTTTATGTGGTCTTGTCAAGTAAGAATAAATTACTTACCACTTTGTCCATGACAGCCAAAATCAACATTAAATGGAAAGTGGTTGAATATGGGACACATGGTCCTGCTTAAGGCAACATTGCTTTAATTTCTTTTTTCCTGGTATACAATAAATTGCTTCTTGGAAGAATTGTGAGTAATTGACCTCCTGGCTGGCAGAAGGAAAGAAAATGGGGATGAAATCTGAATAGGCTTTGAGCCCAGACTTTAACTGCATTCAAAGGATAATTTGGCAAAACTAGCCATTCTACTGCTAAATACAGTAACTGCCATGGGTAACTAATTCCTTTTAATCCTGCTAGGGAGATTTAGTATCAAATATTTAACTAACCATGATTTGTGAACTGGATCCCTTATAGTTTACTTGAAAGGCCAACAGTTTGCCTCTTCCTTTATATTATGTATTAAACATGCCTACCTCAAAGAGCTGACATGAGGGAAAAAATACAGCATTCTGCATCTGTAATGGCTTGAGTTCTGAAAGACAAAGCAGGAAATAAATGTAATAAAATGTTTATCAAAACCCTTTAGTTATTGTAGTTAGAGATTGTATCTTTCTAGCACAAGAATCCAGTGAGCTGCACAAAATCTGCTCTGATACAAAGGCCTGCAGAAAAGAGGTGAGAAAGAAAAACGAAGAGGAGGAAGCGGTAGTGATGATCAATCTTGCACTCTACAGGTCAGATTGCACTCTACAGATTCTGTGTCCACAGGACAGCAACCAAGATGATAGGCCCAAGAGTAAAAACTTATGAATGGTTGCATTCAGTACCTTTAGCCTGGAGAAATAAAACTGCAGAGAGACATGATATTTGTTTTCAAGAACCTGAAGGATGGAAGGGGAGAATTGTTCAAAGTTATTCCAGAAGATGGGTTAAGAAGTTAAAATGAAATAGACTTCGGTTGGATATCGGGGGGGGGGGGGGGGTCCTAACTGTAATACTTGCCCTAGAGAGTGATGGACTTTCCTTCACTGGAGGTGTTTAACCATCTAGGAGGTATCCTGTAATAGTAGATTCCTACACTGAGCAGGGGGTTGTTTTTTTATCACAAGACAAGTGAGAGAGAAATACTGTTGTTTACCATGTAGATGTGACATAGGTTTTACAATCCAGAGTGTCAGTGTGATAGAAAAATAAGATTGGATTGGAAAGATCCCCCTTTCTTTGTGGGTATCATTGTCAGTTCTACTGCTTCAGAAGAAAGAAGGAAAAATGGGGTTTTCAAAGAACTAACTCAATGTGTGTGTGTTCCTGAATAGACAAGATATGGTGGGAACAAGGCAACATAGACAAGACATGGAAACTGATATTTTCCCTGGGGCTTTTGGATTACTTTATATTTTAAAAAATGAATTGAGATCATTTTATTTGTTTTGGAAGATTTCCTAGAATCCTGAAGTTCGAAGGGACCAATGCAGGAATCTATATTAAAGTATGCTGAACAAATTTAACCTTTACTTGAATAGATCCAATGATAGGGAGGTCACCTCTTCTCTAGGTAATTGATTCCACTGTCAACCCCCAAACTTACTGTTAGGGAGGTTTTTTTTTTTTCCTCCATAAAACTTCAAGTTCCCTCATAATTTGTATTGACTTTGTCTGAACCTGTCTGACTTTACTTGAATTCTTATTAAAGTGTAGTGCCCACACTTGATCATAGCAGTCAAACACAATGGGATTTGACTAATGCAGAATAAAATGGATCTGTTAGTTTCTATGATTTAAAAAGCTACTTCTGTTGATATGGCTTGAAATCTCATTTGCCTTTATTTATTGGCTGCCCAATGCAGCTACAACATACTGCTGACTCAAATTCCATCAACAATCAACAACTACTCCAAGAATTTTTCCACAAATCCTATTGCCAAGCTAGGTACATTATCTCTTATTTGTATATTTGTGCATTTGATATGGCTCCTGACTGAATAATTTTTCATTTGTCTCTTAAATTTCATCCTGTCATTTTCAGTCCATTTATCTAACTTATCAAGATTGTCTTGAACAGTATTTATGTCATTTTGGATGTTACTGTAGCTATCTCATCAATTTTTGTGTCATGTGCAAATTTGATAAGCATTACGTCAGTTTCTTTATCAGACTCTTTAATAAAGGTGTTGAAGAGTCTAGAGCCTGGGCCTAAACCTGGGAACATCCATTTTATACCTTACTACAATTTGATAAACATTCTTTGAGTAAGATATCTGAGTCAGTCATGCATCCATATAATTATTGTGTTGTCTAGCTCACATTGCAAGTCAAAATATCATATCCAATGTTTTTGGGCTGTCCTGCAATTACACACGCACAGCCAGCTTCTGATACAAATTCAAGGTATTTATTGCAGTTGCAAATCCTGAACTATAATAACATAAGCATATTGCAAACTGCACACGTTGTGCTTGGATAATGAAACCATTAAAGCTTACTTTTCAGATTGTCCAGTTTAAGAATGAACCAAGAATGCTCACCCTCTGGTGCTGTGATGGAATGGAATTATGAAGGCCACACTCAGGGAGACAAACATCCTCTTTCGTCTCCAGAAGGGCGAGGAAGAGATAAAAAGATGAGACTGGCACCTCCCTGAGGAATTCACTCTGTTTTCATAGCTACTGTGGGAACAGAGTTTCAGTCTGGGAAGATTCTTGATAGAGGTTATAGCTAATAAACATTGCTGAACAGAATTTGCATGGTCTCCTGGAGTTCCTCGGGCTAGGCCTGACAGGTGCAAAGCTTAGATCAGTATAGCTGGCTGGGAAATTCTGGGAGTTGAAGTCCACATATCTTAAAGTGGTCAAGGTTGAGAAACAGGTTTAGATATACAACAGAATCATACACACAGGGCTGCAGGCAGCACAGTGAAACATGAGTGCCCCAAACCACAGTTTCTTTTATATAGCCCTTACTACTGGCTCAACTAATTTGTGAGTCATACTCTTTTATTTCAAATAGATGGCTTGACTTGCTTTCTTCTTTCCTTAATTTGCAAGTGTTGCTGAGAGCAGGATCAGCTGATTCAGCCTGTACCTGTCTCTTCAGGTGTGTTCTCTCTCCAATAATTATTTCTTCCTTTCCTGAATGTATGTGGCTGCCCAATTCAAACACTGTGATGCTGAGCAGCTTACAACCCCCAAAGAAAGTAGGTTTTTCTTCTTTCACTCTTCTTTCTCCTTTTTTGGATTTTTAAACAACAAGT
Source organism: Liasis olivaceus (assembly GCA_030867105.1). Lineage (NCBI taxonomy): Eukaryota > Metazoa > Chordata > Lepidosauria > Squamata > Pythonidae > Liasis > Liasis olivaceus. The sequence continues at coordinate 16,045,329 of CM061350.1, forward strand.
AGTGGAGATTTTGGCACTTACCTCTAAATATATAAATCGCAGTGATTAATAGCCTGCTTTCTTATTCTGATGGAAGAACACACAGCAGAAGACTCATATGGGAAGATCACGTTCCTGAGGCTCAAAGAAAACAATTTGACCCAGTGTCTCCATTTCAAAAAAGAAGTGAAAACTATAATCCAGATCTGGTTAATTGAAAATCACTGGCCAGAGCCTAGTATATTGTTCTGCTGAGTAATATAAGACAAGAGAGAAGAAAGGGCTAATAACTCGTTATTCAGCTCTTCATCTTGTTCTTCGTTCAGTTTTCTCCCTAGCAAAGTACCCTTGCTCCTAATACCTTCCCATCAGCTTTCATTCTGACAGGTGGGAGGCATGGCTGACCACTCATTATCTTTACACTTTGCACTGTTTTAGCCATAACTGATTAGGAGCAATTAGGCAAGAAATTCTGATTATAAGTCTGGTTTTTTCAACCTGTAACCTGTAAGTGAGCAATCACTAAGCAAATAGAATACTTATAAACTGTGCCATGTTGGTGTGAGTGATGCATGAATGAAGGTTGGGAGAGGGACTTACAGTACACATAAAGGTGAACAAGACAGTGGTATATTGTACATAAGGATTTCAGCACAGATTGGGTACAATAAAGGGGGGGGGGCTAAATTTCATGTCAGAAAATCTATTACAGTTCTGCTGAGGTATCAGTGGTGGCTTGTCCATCCTGGCTCTGTAGTGTAATGATCTGAGTGGCCTGTCCCTCCAGTGGCAAACACCTTGGGAGTAGAAACACTACGTGGAAAGAAAGTATGAAAGAATAAAGATTGGTCAGTGAGCTTAAATAAATCTGTCCCATTTGTTATTCTGAATAAGCTTTCTTATTCATCCTTTTGTGTATTAAGCTATACTAACCTGAGTATGCAGTTTCCCTAGAATGGGAAGACGATATGATACATTCCTATTCATTATTAACATCACACCAATTGGTCCATATGTCCTATAATATTCCACTTTTTAAAAAACAGGAAAATTTGCCCTCTGGTTTTCTGGTACTTAGCCAATGCTCCAGGATTTCTCAGAGATAAGTGAGGTTCAGCCCAGACCATCAGGAAGTTACTTCAATATTCTAGGATGCTGGACTGAAAAATGTAAATGTGTTTATTTTACAGTATTTCTATGCCACTCCAGTCAACCACTCTGGCACCTCACAACAATTAAACTCCATCATCAGTAACATAAAAACAGCAGTTCATAGAAACAACTAAAAATAAAATTATCAGATATACTGAAATAGTCATCAAAACACCACATCTGTGACTCAAATGCATACATTAAGAAAGGATAATTTTTTACCTCTTTCCTAAATTATGAAAATATTCTGTGATTATGTTTCTATCAAATCTTAGTCCTATCTCTTAATCCTGTTAAAACACTTTTCCCATCTCTATGCTATAGGAATGAGTTCTTCTGATTGATTAGATGGGATACTGAACATTCTGACACAAATTGTATGAGTTTCACACTGGTGTTTGTCTGCTATTGTGGTCCAAATTTAGCCTATGTGATGTTCTCCAAATAAAACTTCTGGGTCACATTCTACAGGTGACCCATCTTGGCTGTCATCTTATGAGCTGCAGTCTATATCATCTGCTGAGTAGCAGTTCCCTTCCCTTACTCTAGACATAAAAATGATGATGGATAAATATAAAAATATATAGGGAAATAGGGGAACACACTCAGACACACCAGAGTTTCATTCAGTTAGCATAGCTACAAGAAGGAGGTATAGCCCAGTTGCAGTTTCTGTCATCTCAGGAAAAAAAAAATTCTAACTCAATGTAAGGCATCTTAGTATGATTATGATTGATTGATTCAATACAATCAAGTTATTTTTGATTCCAGTGACCACATAGATTTTATCCACAACAATCTGTCCCTAACCTGGTCTTTCAAGTCTTCCAACAGTGCACTCATAGCCACTGTTACAGTCCATCCACCTTGTTGCTGGTCATCTTCTTCTCTTTCCTTCCACCTTTCCCAGCATTAGAGCCTTCTCCAGAAAGCTAGGACTTTGTATAATGTCTCCAAAGTAGGATAATTGGAGCCTGGTCATTTGTGCCTCAAGTGATTTATTCCTATATTTCTTATTAAGAGATTGGCTATGCAAAAGAAGAATTTTATTTACATTTTACATAAGGATAGCACCCACATTTTGGAAGGACAGCCTGCAGTTAAAAAACTGAAATATAATGTATATTAAGCACATGGAAGCAAAAATATTTACTGTTACCTTTTGCTGTATGTACCTTGTGTAGCTCCTGTTATTTAAGCCCTGTTGTAATTAACTTATAGGAAGTATATTTTTTGTGATCACAGATAAGTAAAGATATGATTACCTAGGTGTCTTCACTCCCTGTTTTCTCTAATAAAAGAAATAGCTGCTTCCCAGGTACAGGTCTGATGGCAGTTCAGCACTATGGCAGTGTTAAGAGAGGAAAATATTAGTCATTCACAAAGCCTCATAGGAAAGGGCAACAACTGGCCAATGGGGCAATTTTGTTGCACATCAGTGTGTGTTTTCAAAGGAAAAATGCATTAGCTGCTGAAAGTAAAAAGTCAAGCAAGAGTAATGGGGAAGACACAAAATCATCTATCTTTTGCTAGTTTTTCAAAAGAGAAAAAGAGATGTTTGCCATTTGGAAAGCCTTAGAAGTGAGCAATTTTGACCAACAGAGCAATTATTTCTTTGTTGTGTTAATGAAGGAAAGAAAGAAAGGTCATGTAGTGAGAAGAAGAAGAAGGAAAAGAAGTAAGTAGGGACAGGATAAACTGCCTTCACCTTATTAATGAAGCTTAAATAGTTATAATAACCAGCAGCAAATAGTGGTCTACCACTACATATAAAGAGAGAAAAATACATACATGCACCATCATATAGATCTAGGCTCACACCCACACATCAGAATCAATAAATTATAATATAAAGCATGTCTCTGTCTCTGTCTCTGTCTATCTAATCTCCAAACAAACTTCCTAGATATCAGGTAGGTACTCTTGCTAGGGACCTCATTGCATTATGGAATTCGGAAGTGACTACAGTACTAGCCAATATTGCTCTCTGAATACACAGCTTCTTCTGAGTCACAGTTCCTAGGGACCTGTAGAAAATGAAGTAACTCAAGAGATACTATAAGCAATGCTGGCAGAAAAGAAGGAGTGAATGCAGTGAAACATACTTGCAAATCCATGATCAGCAGTATTCCATGCCGATAAGAGAGATGAACTGGCCTTTTTTTTTTCTTTCTATTTTTATTGAGTCTGTAGGCTTAGGTCCAGTGGCCTCATTCAAGGTTACTTATTACTCATAAAGAGGTAGTAGAATATCTTCCTGCTGGCCACAGTGATATTTTTATGAACTTTTGCGGTCACATTTCTGCTGATTTGGATGTCAACTGGGCAGTCTTACAAGTAATGTCCTGTGAAGTTAGCTAGGATCCTTTTGAATGTATAGAGATTGAGGAGGTAAATAGGAGTCTTGACTGCGTGAGCATTGCTTCCTGTGGGTTGGATCCATGTCCTATCTGGTTTCTTCAGGCACCTGAATGAATGAGTGTGGCTGGCTTCAGGAAGTAATAAAAACTCTTTAAATGATGGGGATGTACCACCTCCATTGAAGGAGATGGTAGCGGTGGTGTAGGCCATCCCCCAATTCAACCATTTTAGACAACTTCTGCCCAATCTCCAAACTCCCCTCTCTGGAGAAGATTTTGGAGAATGGGATTTCTGCTACCAAAGATCCTAAAGGAAATGAATTATTTAGATCCTTTCAGTTAGGATTCAGACCAGCTTGTGAAATGGAAATATAGAAGCATTGATCATCTGGCTGACTTGGTGGGATCTGGATACAGGAAATCAACTCCTCCTATTACAGCTATGCTGAAGTCACTGTGCTGGTTACAGTGGCCTTTGACTCCAATTCAATATGATGTTTTAATCTTTAAAACTCTACATGGTTTGGTACACATGTAATTGCAGGATTGTCTCTCTGAAACAGAATCACTCCTTAGTACCCCCAAAAGAACTAAATAGGGCCCTTCTCCATGGGATGTGAAAGGAATGGGGGGCTGGAGGTGTGCCTTCTCAGCAGTGATTCCCCTATTATACAATACTTTTCCCCTGAGGTTCAATGAGTTCTTATACCTGGTTAAGCAGTTAAGACCATCCAGTTCCAATGGGCTGTCAATGTTTTCAGTGATCCTAGGCTATTTTTCAAAATTATTTGGGATTATTCTGATTCCTATTTTTTTTTTCCTTTGCGAACTATCTTGAATCAGAAGGGTAGTGTATTAATGTTGCAATAAATACTTTGGGCACATTATGCGAAGACCTAGATCTCTGGAGAAGGCTCCAATGCTGGGAAAGATAGAAGGAAAGAGAAGAAGAGGATGACCAGCAGCACAGGGGATGGACTCAGTTTCAGTGGCAATGGGTGCACCATTGGAAGACTTGAAGGACCAAGTTAGGGATATGGAGAAAATCTATCTGATCGCTAAGAGTTGGCACTGACTTGAAAGCATATAATCAATCATACTCTACTGTAGTGGGAAATGGAGAATCCCTCTTTCTACTCGATTTTCCATTCAAATTGTTCTGCACCTTTATTAAGCTTTCTTTTGAGTCACTTTTTAAAAAAGAAAACAGATGATTAAAATCTCTGTGATATCATTCCATGGATTGGGGGATTAAGTGCAGCCACTACTGAACACTATTCCAAATGTAGCCTCTCTTGAATGTTTTGTGGCTTCATAGGATCTGACCCAACTCAGATCACAGAACACCTTCTTGTTAATTTTTCTCTCCTTTTATTAACAAAATAAGGCAATTGCTAGTTTCATTTTCAGGCATAGTAAGCAACTGACAAACAAGCAAGTTCTGGAACATATAAAACCAGCAGATCACTGGAAGGCATAATCACAAAATTCCACCTTATTTATTTTGGCCATGTCATGTGATCAAACTCACTGCAAAAGGCAGTTATGGTTGGAATGGTCAGCAGTAAAAGGAAAGGAGGCCACCAAAAAACACAGTGGCTAGGCACCATCAAAGCTGACATCAACCAGAGCATAAAACAACTGAAAGAAGCCATATAAGATCAAAAAATGTGGAGGGGGCTGGTCCATAGAATCGCTGAAAATTGGACATGATAGCATCATCATCAAGAGATATAGGCATTATTTATTATAGCAGCTAAAGAAACCAATTCTCATCCTTCCCCCCCACCCCCGCATATTCTTCTGCCTCCTGTCACAACTTTTCCAGTAAGTGGTAGTGAGCATTTTAATCATTTCTCTGTTGAAGATATGTGCTGCTGAAATCTGTGGATTATTATTTTTACATTCCTACTTAGGGTTAAGTAAGAGTTAATTATATTGGCTGGTGCTTCTCTTGGGCTGGCTAGGCATGATTTTCCTCCCTCAATTCAGCTTCCCATAGAAGCTATCTGCAGTAGGTAGACATGTTCCTCAATGTTCAACTTCTTCCTTCATTGGCGGGTCTTCTCCAACCTGCACTCAGCTCCACTTCAAAAGATTTGCCCTAGGCCTTCCTGGAAACAACAAGCCTTCAATGGATAATGCTGTCTATAATTCATCTTGATTTATCTCATTCTTCTTTCTGAAAGTCTCTTTCCATACATCTCCATTCTGTCCTCCCCTTTGCCAGCACAGAATCAGCCCTCTTCATTTTTCCTATGGCAATGTCTATGAGAAAATATGATATCTCCCTAACTCTCCATTGGGAATGTGCAGAATAGCAGGTAGCCATGGGCTGTAACCTGCTGTCATACAGCTATTTTGGCCATTGAGCAGGTAGTGATACTTGGAGGACTTGTCTGCACTGGAAATCTAAGCAGGGAGATGGTTGGTTAGTACTGCAAGAGGGATTTCCAGGGAATCCTACTAATGTAGGCTATACTGGGGAGTCAAAGCATCCCAGAAGAATATTGCTGCTAAGAAAATTGCTTTCATATGCTCATGAAGTCATCAAAAGTCAAGCTCAATTTTCAGGAGACTTTGGTCTTGTTATTGTACTGCCAATTCAATCCTTTCTGTAAGAACTCCCACAGCAACATCTTTTTTTTTTTATAATTTTTGCTGCTCTTGTATACTGTGCTGACATTTCAGTGAGCTTTTAGCTAAAAAAAGGCAAGCTCTTTGCCTTGTATATTTATATTCAGTGCAGACTGTCAGGCAATTGGCAGGTAGTAAGCAATCTCTTGGAGGGAAGAGAAGAAGTAATGACAAATTACCAAATGAAAAGCTCTATTGGGGCTCCTTCCCTACCTTTCCTTTGTTTATTTTTCTCTTTGTTCTAGAATTTCCTTCCCTTCGCTTCCAGTGGAATGGGAAATCATATATTAGCAGGGGGACTGGTGTATCTCCTCCTTTGTTCCAGAGCACTGCCAGAAATGAAAGTGTTTTGGATGTGATGGATTGCAACGCTCACTCAACTTCTTTGATAGGGGCTTGAAATCCATCCCACATGTTTTCGATTTCCCTACCTCACTGTAGTACTGGAGTACTACAGTTACCATGGAATAAGTTTTCTTAACATGGTCCTCCCCTTCAAGGAGAACTGCAAAATCATAAAGTCCTGGAAGAACAACAACAACAACACGATGTAATTTGGTTTGTCTTGTACTTGACACGCACTTTATTTTCATAGTACCAAGTAAGCATCAAAAACTGAAAGGTTATTGAGTTAACAAGTTTCCCTCTCCCCTTTTGTTGACCTTTCACTGCTGGATAAATACCCTTTTTATTTCCCCAGGCCTTTTAACTGGTTTCATGGCTCATCTTAAATCAGTTTTACATCTGCTATTAGGCTGATCTTATGTTTTATGCTATTTTTGTCCCTTTTTCTATGTTATGATTGTTTTAAGGATATGTCTTTGATTATGATAACCACCAAAGGAACTTGATTAATGGGTGGGGCTCAGATGACTCAGATAAATGGATAACATAGGTCTGCAATAGTATTGGAAGTCTGCAAGATACTGTGCAAGGCCAAGACTAGAACTAAAATAAATAGAATCATAGAATCATAGAATCATAGAATTTTGGAGTTGGAAGGGACCACATGGATCATCTAGTCCAACCCCCTGCAATATGCAGGAAACCAATTAAACCATCCCCAAGAGGTGACTGTCCAGCCTCTTCTTAAAAACCTCCAGAGATGGAGAACTCACAACCTCCGTAGGTAGACTGTTCCACTGTTGTACAGATCTAACCGTCAGGAAGTTTTTCCTTATATTTAAGTGAAATCTAGGTAGCTGCAGTTTGTACCCATTATTTCTGGTCCTAGTTTCTGTGGCCATGGAAAGGGTTCCTGACCATCTTCCCTATGGCACCCCTTTATGTACCTGAACACTGCTATCATGTCTCCCCTCAGTCTTCTTTTCTCCAGACTGAACAGCCCCAGTTCCTTCAGCCTGTCCTCATAGGACATGTCCTGAAGTCCCTGCATCATCTTTGTTGCCCTCCTCTGAACTTGTTCTAACCTGTCAATATCCTTCTGGAAATATGGTGCCCAGAATTGTACACAGTACTCCAGGTGTGGTCTCACTAGTGCAGAGTAGAGGGGAATAATGACTTCCCACGTCTTTGATATAATGCTTTTCCTAATGCAGCCCAAAACTGCATTAGCCCTCCTAGCAGCTGTCTCACACTGCTGGCTCATGTTCAGCTTGTTGTCTATGACCACACCCAGGTCTTTCTCCGATGTAGAGCTTCCAAGCCATGAGTCCCCCATCCTGTATGTGTGCCCTACATTTTTCCTCCCCAAATGTACTACCTTACATTTCTCCCTGTTGAAGGACATCTTGTTCCTTTCAGCCCAGTCTTCCAACCTGTCCAGGTTAGATTGCAATGTCATTCTTTCATCCTGGGTGTTTGCCATACCTTCCAATTTTGTGTCATCTGCAAATTTGATGAGTAGCCCATCAACCCCATTATCCAGATCATTAATAAAAATGTTGAATAATACCGGCCCCAAGACCGATCCCTGTGGGACGCCACTGGTTACTGCTCTCCAACTCGATGTTGACCCGTCAATAAACAAGACACATTGGCAACCAATGAAACATCAGGGCAAAGCACCATCATCAGCACTCTGGCTTGAAACAAGTTGCCAAAGAATCATATCAGCAACTCTGTGTTATTTGTTCATTTGGACAGACCAAGCATTCACTACATTTCCTGGACTGGCAACTTTTTCTGGTTTATTTCACTGATGCCATTCTCTCACACACCATGGGATCAGCCCATATTGCCAGACAGACAAGCTAGCAGTGTTGGTATTTAAGGCTCAGCATTATTGCTATTCACCCAGAGGCCTAAGTAACTGTACACCTCTGGCTTTACCCAGAACTGACAACTGGTGGAATTATCTTTGGCTTCTTGTGGGGCTGAGCAGGATCTTTCCACACACCTTAATCAGCAGCACCGGAAAACAAGTAGTGATCTTTTCCAACAGTTTCTTGTTCATTGTACTTAGCCTGTTTGTATCCTCAAAGGATCAAACTCTTATCTCTCACCAGCTGGACGGCCCTTATAAACAATATGAATGTTTAAAGAAAGGCAGAAATGCAGGTTTTGCTTGAGCAGCACTAAGCAGATGGCATGAACAGCCATGACATAACTCTGTCAAGGGAAATCTTTGCCCTTTCCTTCACCCTTCACAAAGTGGTGTATTGATGAATAAGGTATGATACTTGGCTTGTGAATTGGTGTGTAAAGTTCAAGTTTCCAGAGAGGGGAAATAACCTCTATACTTCTTTTAGAAAGCCACTTGTGTCTTTTTTCATATGTCTCTGTTGCAGAGCAAAGCTTTGTAGGCAGGGATCACTTCCTTCCTTGTCTCCTGTCTTGTTCAGTAAGATGCATATTACAAGATAATCATAATCAAGCATTTATGCTTTGGAAAAATATTTTGTATAAGACAAGATAAACTACAGTCTCTCCACCAGCCTTTTGACAGTATCCACCATTGATTCCACATTCTTATATAATCGCAAGCAGAGCAAAACAGTAAAATGTCCGTCATTCTGGGAAATCTGAAGGTAGGTAAAACCATGCATTTGTCTCTTTAGAGAGAGAAAGGATCATAAGAGAAAATACTTTGTAAGATTTTCAGAATGATTTCACAATAGGCAAATGGTGAAAGATTCAATCTGTAAGGATAGGCAACGTTTGAGAGATTGGCCCTATATCTTTAACCTTTCCAATGCTTGCAAGAAGCCAGTATGATATATCAGACATGGGCTGCATTGACTGAGTTCCTCCTTTTTATGTTTTGAAGACTTTAAGGATGAGAAAGAAACAGTTTCTATTCATACCCTTCCCCTTTCCCTCCTTTTTCTTCGGTAAAAGACAGCCAAAATGGTACCACTGGTTTTGAGGGACACATTGGTAAATGTTGATGGCATTATTTTCATGGCATTCCAGAGACCTTCCATTCCCATTCCCACCCTTAACTTTGCCATGAAAAAAACAAGGTGTTACTGAAAATCCACTGACTGTGGGCAGTGTGATCTTGGCATTCATGAAAGATTGCATGGAACCTGTCTCTGCTGTATAAGAGTACTTTTAAAAACAAATTAACATTAAATGAGCACAAAGAGATAATTATATTCAGTGTGAAGAGCTGACTTTTTCCTTAGTAGTTTGAAAGATAAAACTCTTTCAACAATTTGTATCAGAATGAACTCATCTTAATGCAAATGCATTTTTGCATGCTGCCAACTCTAAATAACATAAAAAAACTAAAGGTGTATACAGAACTTTTCTTAAGGGCTCAGAGTAGCTTTATGTAAAGAACATATCTTGCAATTTATCATCACTCTCGTTGATTGGATAGGAAAGACATTACTTTCTATTCATGGATGGGATTCTTGTTCTTATTTTTGTTAGGAGGTGGGCAAAGTGTGAACATAAGTGTCCTATAATTTATCATGCATTCATCTATCCAAAACTCCACAGCCTCCCTGATTGCCAACATTTTAACTTGTTCCTTAAGGAAGTATGTCCTTAGAAAATTTCCATCCAGCATTCACCACAGACTAGGAATTTCAGGAACTACAGCCCCAACGCATTTGGAGTACATCAGGTTAGGAAAGCCTGGGGTGACTGAAAATCATTCATGTGAAGTGAGTTGGCAAACATGAATAATCTCTATGTGATTACAATAACTCTGGAGGTACTAATTTTCTTTTATTATTTTCTTTTCTTTTTCTCATTTCCTTTTGATATTTTCTAATTCAGCTTTCCCAACCTGGGCACCCTCCAGATATATGAACTTCTCCCAGAATTCTTGACATTATTCATACTAGCTGGGGAATTCCTGAAGTCCTGTCTTCCAGCTTGGAGAAGGTTGAACAAAAGGACCGTGTCTAAAGTGAACACCAGAGATGTGCATCTATAAAAATTTAATCAGCGAATGAATCACTTATTCATGCATCTTTAAAAAAGAAATAGTTGGGTGACTGCCTTAGTCACCATGTTGCTTCTGAATCTAAACTGATATTTTAGAATTCATGTGGAAGACAGCTTGACTTTGCTAACATGACAAGAAGATGAAGTCAGCAGTTCCAATGGCATCTCTGTCATTGCTTTCTGTGAAATTCTCTGGCACTTTCAAAGTGAAGCCAGACTTGTTTTGATATGTAATGTTTTCATAAAGAAGTACTTTCCCTTCTGGAATATAGGAAGAAAAAGAAAAGTTGTGCCTTTGAAATCGCCACTAGCCATCAGCTGTTGATAAGATATGGTCCTAAAAGATGTTCTACTCTGGGCAAGATGGTTTTCTCCCTCCAGAAGGATGTTGATACCATGTCATCATTTCAGTGTTTGGTCACTTCCTTACTTTTCTCTGTTTTCACATCTAGGGAAGGAAGGAAGGAAGGAAGGAAGGAAGGAAGGAAGGAAGGAAGGAAGGAAGGAAGGAAGGAAGGAAGGAAGGAAGGAAGGAAGGAAGGAAGGAAGGAAGGAAATCCTTTTAGTTCTAGGAGGGAGAAGGAAACTAATTTTAAATTCAGGTACTAAAAATCCAGAAAACATAGAATGGAACAAAACCTTGAAAAATATCATGGGAACACAAAGGTATCTTAGCAACCATTCAGTCTTGCACATTGGGAAGATTTTGATGAGAAATTTACTCATCAAATGCAGCTTAATGGGTAATTATATAAAATAAGGTGTGTTGAAGATAGGGGGAAAAATGACAGAAAAAGCACAAAACCCAGTATAGAAATCCAAATAAAATAAGTCATTCAGTCCAGTTCAATTTATCTGAGTAGAATTCATTAGAGAGAAAAGGGTGAGATAAAGACATCTTCAGACTCTTTAGTTCCAAGTGAGTGGTGGCCAAACAATGGGGCCCTGCTTGTGGTCCATGAAACATCCTGAAATTGTGCCACCAAAAATTAGGTGGCAAAGTCAGCAATTTTCAGAAGGGTGATTTTCCTTTGAATGGAAGTGTTGGAGGGATTAAGGGTAGAAATGGGAGTGCATTGCTTCTGTGAAGCAAAAGACTCCCATTCCCAGCATTAACCTCCCAGGCCCAATTAATCAAAAACAAATTTGCCTTTGCCAATGACCACTACATGATAATAAGGCTTTCTGCAACCCATTGGCAGACGGAGAAAATAAATCATGGCCCTTGACTCCACCTATTATAAGAGTGAAGCCGCAGAGATAGGATGTTATTTTATTCTATTGAGGGGTCCCTGAGATCAGTAATTTGGCTAGCCAATGAGAACATTATTTAGAGCAGTAGTAGGGTGCCTATGTTCCTCTAGATGTTGCTGACCTGCAACTGCCAGCAATCATCAAAATCTGACAAATAGTGAAGCATAGTGGGAGTTTTAGTTCAACAGGCTCTCATCCTTATTGCAGGATTACATGTTCCACTCTCCCAGGCTAGAAACTCTGTTGCAGCAAGAGGCGCCTACTGTGCTTTGTAAGGCACCCAAGTTTATGAGCAGGGCATAAAGTCACAAAGCTCTTTCCTGCAGCTGTATTCAGTGATATTGTACCCTAAAACTAGACTTGCACATATTCAGTTTGACTTACAGCCACTAACAGAGTCATTCATCATATATTTGTTTATTGAAATATCTAGCCATGAGTGAGTGTACTAACTCTACATTTATATATGTACTTGAATTCTGAATGTTTATTGAAAGACAAAGCCTAAGAATATGCTTTTTAAAGCTTCACTAAGGAATGTAAAATTCCAGTCTCTCTAGGTGGCACTGTTGAACTATACCAGAATATAAGGATTTACCACACCAGGTCACATTTGACCAAAGTGACCTGGTGCCCACAGAAGTTCTTGAGATGGAATGATGCTACAATTTATGTGCAAAAAATAAAGTATCAGAGATGAATGAGAAACTCTAGAGAGAACAGATTCTGCATACACAGAAATGCTAAATGTATAAGCAAAGATGGTTGTAAGTATATCTAAGCCACAATAGTTGATTGCCCTTGGCCAAATGGAGGGTGCATTCTTTTTTAGACTCTCTGCAATTTTAACTAGGTGCTTCTTTCTCCTTCCTTCTTCAGGCTTAACTGACATCTAGCTTTGTATTTCTCAAAATTAGTGTGAGGTGGCAGCAGGTTATTAATATATTTGACATTATTGCTCTAGGAAAATCTAGCTCCCAATCTATCTCCCACACTATCTTCCTGTCCATATTCTATCACTGCCACCTTCATGTGTCTGGATAGACAAAATCTTCTCCAGTTCAGGAGATGGAGAGGCAGCTGGGGACCTTGTCCCTGTACCTCCATCTTTGGTCATCCAAAACTCAGACTCCCTGCTCTGGCAAGTCCTCCTCCTCTCCAGAGTCAGAATTACTGGCCACAGCAGAGGCCTCTCCATATGGCCAGTCAGACAGTTTGTATTTTTGAGCGTAAAAGAAATGGTGAAGGAGGCAGAGTGCATGCACATTGATCATGGCCTCCCAGGAACGCTTAGTTTCTGAGAAGGCTTTCCAATGAGTCAAATACTCAGGTTAGCCCCTCCTGTTCCAAGAATCAAACATATGTTTAATTTCAAACTTCTCCACATCAAGATTGGAGGAGGGTGGCAGAAACAAGATATGTAAGGGGAAGGGTTGATCTACTTGAACCAGTCAAGTATAGTGGAAAACTGGTTATATCTTCAGTAGGACAAGTTACTGTCTTAACAAAACAAAAGGCCACTGGATTGAGTTATATCATTATAAGGAGTAGTCCAACAAAGATATTATTATATTTTAAAAGTTTGTAAAATAGGGAGTTGGTAGGTAGAAAGCAAGACATGATCTCCAACAATGAAAGAAGGACTTTCCTACCAATAATGGTTATCTGATCACCTGTAGAAGGTCTTGGTGTAGTCTAGCTCTTCCTGAAGGCAGTCTTCAACTTCCTGAAGCCCCCGAAGAAACCAGGAAGCTTTTGGGTCAGTGGTAGCCATGGGTGGCTTCAAAGGATAGTCCATGTAGGACAAGGTCTGGACTCCTCCTTTTCCAACTTCTGCAAAGTTGAAATATTGGGAGGACAAAATTGGAGACTCCAATTATCTAGCGGAGATTGATAGGGGTCTGAGCCCTTGCAGCTAGGAGTCCTGCACCAGGGGTCAGAACATTTGTGCCATTTTGGATTGTGAATCTGAAGCCAAGGGGAGGCCCAGTAGAATTGAAGGGACTTAGGGCAGTTGTAGTATTTCATTGTGCTGGGTAATTGGAATGCAGGCGCCAACCATAATGGGAAGGGGATAGCTGAGTAAGTAAAGCATATTTGTATGATTTACGTTATTCTGAAATTATAATAGCATTGGCTAAAATTCTTAAAACAAACAAATTAACAGTATCACCACTGAGCTTGTAGTTGGACTCTGGTGATAGTCTGGATTTGTAAAGTAACTGGATGACTAAATATTAATGACCCTGCATCTGTTTGACTTCTAGATGCCTTAGACTCAGAACCCTTGGGTGTTGGGAATGCATCATTTCTTGACATGCCTGATCAGCACCAGATAAGGCATTTATTTATTTATATTTCAAATTTGTCACTGCCCATCTCACTCAGAGTGACTCTGGGCAGTGATAATTGCTGATACAGTTATAGCATTAACTGAGACTTTGGGAGTAGAGGGATCTAACAGGACACCTTTATACAAAATGGCCATATTTGCCACAATATAAATAAAGGCTCTGTGTGCAATGGCACTACTTCTCTTGAGCAGTGACCTAAATCCTGCCGTTTCTTAGCTGCATGGATTCAACTTCTAAAGGGAAGAAGAAGAGAATGAAAGTAAGCAGTGTATATTCTTTTTCTACCCATACTCACCTGCGGCTCTTTAAGTTTTTCATCATTGCCCAGGTAGACTTGGATGAATGCACTTATTGTATCTAGGGTGCCCTGATGCACTAGTTCATCTCATATTTCATTCTTAAATTAGTCAATTAAGCCTCTCACATTCTAACACACAGTACATTATTGCTAACAGTTGAAACCCTACCATTCTCCCACACTGAATGTTTATCCTGCTGGCTGTCATTTGCCTGACAGAATCCTCAAAGCACTCAGGTGTGAAGTGAAATTAGTATAGTTATGCAAGGTTGGACTGGCCTAGATAAGTAAGAGGAGTTGCCCTCTGCTTCTCAGTCATGAGATTTTTTAAGAAACCCACTCTGGCTTGTCAGTAGGGAAATCCACTGGTCTCAAAGAGATATACAATTCACTCTGAGCAAAGAAAGTATAAAGTTGCTGGAGGTTCCATCATATTTATCTGGCAAAGAAGCAGACAGCCAGTGCCAGACTGTCCTTTATCAGCTACTGCTGTCCCTATTTCAGGGTCTTCAGTGGGCTTCTCTATGCTATTGGTGGGTTCTGCTGCATCTGATGAGCTAACTGGTTCATGATCAGGGCTAGCTGGTCCATTTGGGTAGTCACCTGGTGATGGTAGTGGAGAAAAGTGATGGTTAACAGTCAGCACCATCCTTGGAGATCGTTTACTATTATTCTGACTGTTGGGTGTGTGAAATAAGAGGTTGTCCCATGATGTGGCAGATTCTTTCTTTTAGCTGCCTCAGACTAGGCTAAAATTTCCCAGACTCTTGAAATGGCATACTAATGAAGAAGTTGGCATATGAACTCATTCTGAGTGTTCATACTCAGAACAAAAGATATACATTTTAAGTTGTTCTGTACTGTATATAGAACAAATCTTATTCTTGTGTTTCACATATGATACAAATGCTCTTGTATTCCATGCTCTTTCATCACCTTGTCCTTTCCAGGTGGAATATTAGCTTTCAAATTTTCCAGTTTAGAGTAATACAGCAGCAAGGACTGGTATGTCCATGCTATCAGTGCTTAATCTAGACAAGATGTTCTGGGGATTATTGGAGAAAAGCAAAAGGCATTTAAGGAGCATGTTGGGCACTGAGAAAACCATGCCAGATCTAGCTGCTATTGGTGAGAGACTAAAAAGGAAGAGCAGGAATTGGTTTAAGGGATCGAATAACTAGATATCGGCTCACAGTTGGTGTTGTAGGTGTCCACAGATTCAGTTCCTTTAATCAAAATGAGGAAGAAAACATCATGCGTTTGTGACATAAGCTCCACCCTTTGTACTGCACAGATCTGGATCACATGCATTGTGATGGTAAGACACTGCTTTTGCCATTTGACCCTCACCCCCATTCTCCCTGTGGGTGCCACTGGTTGATGGTTATGCTGCTGGGGCTGGTGAGAATATTTCAGTGCCTGCCTTTGAGGCCAACCCAGTAGCCCTACTGTATTTCTCTCCCCTCCCCCCCCCGCCCCCCCAGTTTCAGTTTCAAGGAAAGAAGGAAGGGAGGGAGGGAAGAGAGAAGGAAAATTAATTCTTCCAGTTATGGGGTTGTGCTGTGGCCGTGGATAGTGACAGCCCTGCTGCTTGCTAGATGCAAGCAAATTAAATACAGCACTTTTAAATAAACAGAGCTTTTGGGGGTCTGGATTCCAACTCTCAGTTTAGAGCTAGATAGGTTCATCCAGTTTATTCCCACATAAGCCCCACTCAGACAAGCCATGCCTGGAAGAAGTAGACCAGCTTTAGGATTGCAGCTGGTCAGTGGGAGGGCCAAACGAAGCAATGCTGGTCAAGAGAAAGAAATGGTGACTGCCTCAAGGAGGCTTGATATTACTAATATTTCACTAGCAAATTTGGATTTCATGGGGATGGGGTATGAGTGTAGTGAGTGAAAGCAAGCAAGCAGTTGAAGGTAGAATGTTACTAATATCAAAGAAGCATTTGTCCATGCAAAAGCACTACTGGTCATAGTGCAATGAGTTGATTACTACAATTGGCTTCTTCAGTTCATGTGGCATGCTGTAAATGTCTTTGTACCTTATTGATGGTGACTTTAATGAGCATCTCTGGCAGAGAGTCAATGACATCAAAATGGCAGCAAAACTGGGTGGAACAAAGCCCCACATCTTTTTACTTATGTGTGAACCGTGAACCATGGACCACATATTAACGGTGGGGCTCTGATCTCCCAGGTGTACCCACCATTTTGAGTTGTTAATCCCTTCTAGGGCTGCAGCCTTTTCAGGGGGCCTTTAAAACTGAAATGAGTCTTAGAACGCTGCAGAATCCATGAAACAAAAGAGCATGCACAGAACGGACCTACATTCATGTCATTTGGCCACCAGTGTATTGTGGTTTCGGGTATTGTTTTGCTTTTTGTTTTTGTTTTGTTGGGTAATATTATCTGTGCTGGTTTTGATTGGCTTGGGCTTCTTTTGAGCTTTTGACTATGTAGATTTAAAAATGCAAAGTCTAATTCCTTGGAAATAGAAATGGTGCTGCACAGAAGTGCCATCTGGCTTGAGAAGTAAATAAACTCTTAGTTTGCTTCTTAGTACAACCCGCTGTCATCACGGTTTCAACAAGGAGAGCATTCTGTACAATACAGAAAGCTGGTTTGGAGGATGCAAGTGGAAGAAAATATAAGTGAAAGTTGCCTGCTCCAATAGAAGGGGATTCATTTCATTTACAGATGGGTGCTACTGGGTTGAATCCCAAATTATCATTTGGCTATCATGGATATAAAGGCATGAGCTCATGGTTACCCTTGCAGATTTTATACTACTCATTGGAGAAGTTAATTTTAAAGTCAGCTTTCTGGGGAGTGCAGACGGTAAAAGGAAGGATATTAAAGATCAGTGTTTCTGTCCTTGCATCTTTCTTCAGCCAGGTAGGGGCAGGGGGGAAAGCACAGGATGCAGGGAGGGCAGTTTTGAGGTCAAGCAACCAGAGGGACATGTCTTCAACCCACCTTCCTTCTTCTTGGACTGTCTACTTTATGATGAAGATAGATACTTGATTGATTGATAGATAGATGATGATAGATAGATAGATAGATAGATAGATAGATAGATAGATGATAGACAGAGACAAGGAGGAGGAGGAGGAGGAGGAGGAGGAGGAGGAGGAGGAGGAAGAAGAAGAAGAAGAAGAAGAAGAAGAAGAAGAAGAAGAAGAAGAAGAAGAAGAAGAAGAAGAAATATGAATTTTGCTAAGAACTCAGCTCATTTTATGATATTTGAGTATATGCAAGTTGCAGAAATGCAATTTGCATATTAATAAAGCAGTTCTTGAGATGGCAAGTGCTTTCCTTTGTAACTTTACTTTCTGATTCCCATATATATTTGTGATTGATAGCCCATTTGCAGATGTACTGTTACATTTTTCTATTTTAAAGACTCCTGGCTGTACAAAAAAAGGAAAGCCCATTCAAACATACACTATGAAGAGAAATGTTTCTTTAGGTAGGTCGTCTGTTTTATCTAAAAAAAAATTGCCAGGCTGAATCATTTTAATTCATTTACAGTCAGAAAATGTCCACAAAAGAAGGATCCCAAATTTATAATTATAATTTTTCTTAAGAAAATAAGAACAATCCAACTAACTCTTTTTTCCTGGTCTGTGGAACACTTTCACAAACATTTTCTTTTCCAAATAAATGAATATTGATTTTAAATCCTTTGGGGGAGACAGATCAGTCCTGTCCTATACTTTTTTGGACAGTCAACCTGATAGTTGAAAGATTGTCCTTAGCTTCTTCATCCACTAGCTAACTATCACACTTAGACAGGCATGTGGTGATGTAAAAACAATGCATATGTAAAAGGGAATTTAACTCCACAAAATTGTACCAAGTTGATTACATTTAGAGGGTCCACACACTGATTTTTTTTTACAGATCCTAATGTGCCACTTAAGTACTAAGTTTCAGCAAGAACTCATTTTGGATTTTAAATTTCATGATGTGATGAAGCTATGGGAATTCCATAAGGATATGCTAGAGTGTGATTGCTGCCATAACCACAGTTTTTCTACCCCTACTTTTAAGACAATGTTCTCCAACAGGGTTCTCAACATATCTGTTGAGCTAATGATGCTGAGAGCTGTAACACAACATAGGTGAAGGACATGTTGTTTGGTTTGTATATTTGAGTAGTGGAAGGAAGAAACATAATTCACTGGGTCAGATAGACATCTTACACTGTGGGTGGCCAATGGAAGGAGAAGATATCCAGCAAAATGTATTTACCAATGACACTTCATTTTTCCTACATACATTGACATCCTGCCATTATTCCCTCATGAACCTGAAGGCTGCACTGGTGATGTTTCCAGGGAGTCAGTGACATTTGGAGGACACATTTCTTTGTCAATGGATAATGGTTTAATTCAGTGTTAGAAATTTTTATATTCTAACAACAACAACAACAACTTGAAGAAAGAGGCAGAGGGGCTAATTCTAGCTGCACCTTAAGAACAAATGTATATAAAGCCAGAACTGAGAAGACAGCAACAGACAGCAAATGCCACCTCTGAAAAGAAGCTGAAGAAACAGTGGACCACCTAGTTAGCTTCTGCAAGAAGATTGCACAGACTGACTACAAACAACGGCATGACAAAGAAGCAGCAATGGGGCATTGGAATATCTGCAAGAAATGCCATTTGCCTGCAAGCAAGAACTGGTGGGGCCACAAAAATGAAGAAGCTAAAGTACTGTGGGACTTTAGAATTCAAACAGACAAGCACCTGCCACACAACACCCCAGACTTAACAATTGTTGATAAGAAAGACAGAAAAGTCTGGATAGTGGACATTGCAATACCTGGAGATAGCAGAATAGAAGAGAAAGAACTGGAAAAAATCACAAAATATAAAGATCTGCAAATAGAAATAGAACAACTTTGACCAAAGAAAGCAAAGATAGTACCAATAGTAATAGTAATAGGCGCCTTGGAGCACAAAACACCTGGAGCACCACTTGAAGCTCATTGGCATTGACAAAATCACCATCAGTCAGTTGCAAAAGGCAGCTTTACTTGGAACAGCTTATATCCTGCGATGATACCTTTAACACTTTCAAAGAACAATATCTGCCTATCCCAGGTCCTTGGGAAGGACTCAATAGGTGGATAAAAATGCCAGATCCAGTCTAAGCATTTGGCTGACTGCGCAACCATAATAATATTAGGGTTAGAGAAAGGAATTTAAAAAGCTGTTTGGAATATGATCTGTATTGGCTTTGAGGATGATTTAAATTTGCCACTTGGCAAAACCAATTCCTATTTTTAATAAATGGACCAAAAAATAAGGATGGGACCTTGTTTTTAGCTAACAAATGTACTGTTGTGGTCATTTCACTTCCTTTTGCACCACTCAGTTACTTGGCAACTAGAAAATCTGTTCCTCTGGAATTCTCAATGCAAGTGGATCCCTGACCAAATGACCCAGAAGTGAACATTCAATGTTCTTGCTATCTTCATTACAGTGAAAAAGAAGAAATTGGGGAGAACTTTAATATAAATCCCACTGATTATCTTACTTCAAGCTCTGATTGACTGAAATTTGGGGAATGTAAATACAGCATGTGTTCTACCAGTTTGTAGATAATTGCTTTTAAAATGGTTTTACACTTTTTATTAAAAATAAAATAACTCCTTCCTTCTCCTTCTGTTGCTATGATCTCAGGATTACACAGGGATTGAAATCTTAGAGCACAGAGATTGCAGAAGGACTGAAGCTTATTTATAACAACATGTAAGTAAGCAGGTCATCATAGATGAGAAAGGACTGTGCCTAATAGCTGGCTATTTATTTCAGGAAGCATGGGGACCTAACTAATTAATGTTGAACTGAAATCTGCTTTGCTATTTATCAAATATATCTTTTTTTTCTTCTATGAAAGAATCTTCTGTTCTTCTACCTTATTCTCAGGTTGCTTGAAGATTTATTTATTCATTTATTTTGGCACTCCTCTTTGAAAGCTAGGAACTGAGGAGGGAAATGGAACTCTCTGACTCCCAGAATGAAAATGACCTTTTCCAAAATGTTGCAGAATAAAACCAATGAACATTTCTGTGGTATCAAATAAATGATTAGCACCCTCCCCGTTAGACCAATGCTCTGTAAGAAAAAAGGTCAAGGGCAACAGGAGCCCTTGTTTCAACATAACCACTGTTAAATAAGGACCAAAGTATGCATAGTCCATTTTCAGAATTCTGCAACCTAACCCCTTACTTGTTCCAATGAACCTGCCTTCTCTTTTTCTTACTAGATTGCGAGCTGCCATAAGGTTCTGACATGGAGAGTAGTACTGCTGATGTAGAGTCACGATCTGATGCCTCTCTACCTAGTCACACTTCCCAATCTGAACATGAGAATAGATCCCCTGTTATCCTCCAAAGGGACTTAATTGAAATCTTTAAAGCTGCAAACAGCTGGAGAAATGACTCTACAGGGAAAGACACAGCATGCGTGGATTGCCCTTGGTCATGCCATAATTGCACAGGTGCAAAAATATCATATCCACCCATGAGAACTTTTCTAAAATTCTCTTCTCTTTTGAATAAACTTGGAAAGCAATCTCTCTTTTTTCAGGCTGAATAAGAAATAGTAAGAAAAATTGCAGGTTAATTTTTCTACATAGAATCATGGATAACAATCTTTACCACAGTAATTACTATCTCACAGGCATAGATAGACTAGTCTGTTTCCCTCCTGTGTCATAACTTTTGCAAAAGTTTATTCCAATTTCCACATCTGTTATTTCTTCCAACTCAGTACGGACTTTGGATTGAAGCATAATGGGCTCTGAGTGTGATTCTTCAAGAATTACTTCTTCACAGTTTCCACTCGTGCATGACAGCTTTCCTCTACTTGGTGCACTCCATATGTGGTGGATTTCAACTTCCAAAACTCCCAGTGATCATGGCCAAAGATACGTGCCAGCTTAAAATAGGCTGATATAGAATTTCCATATACTGATATTGTTTTTGCTATCTGTGTTCTGCCTTTGCTCTGTGTCTTTATACTTTTGACATCTGTATACAGAAATTCTTATGTATCCATCTTTTAATTATTTTAATGCATCACTTATCTTACAGATCACTGAAAGAAACAAAATAGCTTAGTGGCTCAATTGACTTTAATAGAGTTGCCACTGTTCCACAAAGTCGTAATAAGAGGTAGCTTTCAAGCCAGTCTCAACACTATCCAACAATTAAGCTAATTGAAAAAGCCAAATAAAGTTAACAATCAACAATTATCCAATTAAAGTAGGACACGATCAAATGAATAAATAAGATTAAAGCTCTACTAGCAATTATTAGAGTGTAGACATAATTGAATTGTAATATTCATCCACATCAGAGCTTATGATAAGCAGGCAGACATGTTCTAAGTAAGCAGTTCTGCTTTGTCACCATCTGTAAAATGGATTGTCTGCTCCATTACCTTATGATTTACAATTATTAATTGCCTCCAAAGCCCAATTTTCACTTTTCCCAGACTTGTGGTTGTCTTTTCTCTATAGTCCAGATAAAATGGTTTAGATCATTAGAAAACCTTCCAGTCTGCACTGCTAATTCCTAGAAATTAAGACTCATGAAGCTTACTGGGACAATCTTCTGAGTAAACATGCATAGGATTGTAGCATAACAAAGAAAATATGTCAGCAACAGAACTATTTATCTAAAGAAGCTGGGAGATCTTATTTCTGAAACAAAAACTTTGAACTGGCAAAAGTCGTGTGTGAAATGATGCCAACTTTCCTTGATGCCCTGAATCAAAATATTAAAATTGGCCCATTTGTTTCAACTACTGATTTCCCCCTTCCCAGTGGAAAGGAGCAAGAATAGATTTCCAGAAGCTCATATAGATTGAAGCAGCTTGAAAAGGCCTTTAAAGAGCTGTTTTGAAACTTCATCAAATTGAAATGTTCCTTCAAAGTTGTTCAGTACTCTAATTTTAGAAATATAGTAACTTGTCTTGGGAAAAGACTGTTGTTTAGCAGTTCAGCAGATGCTTTCCATACAGAAAAGATAATGTTCAACATCTGGCTTTAGAACTGGAGAAACCTTTGGAAAAGTCCTTTGCCTAAAATTCTGAAGAGCTGTGTCAATATATGTTAGACCAGTGTTTCTCAACTTCAGCAACTTTAAGAGGTGTCTTAAACTTGGCTGGGAAATTCTGGGAGCTGAAGTTCATACTTCTTAAAGTTGCTGAGATTGAGAAACACTGCTTTAGACAATATTTCTGTACCTTGTACTCTCCAGATATTTTGAATTATAATCCCCATGAGCCCCAGCTATGACCAAGGATAAATTGCTAAGATAGAGAACATGAATATGACTAATACTGAGGTAAATGAAGCAAGTGAATGATTTTATCTTCACCTGAAAGTTGCTAGGTTAGTACTGAGAAGTGGTTGCTCTAGGCCTTCTCAGGTGAAAATTATGCTTTTTAGTTTATGGTGGGAGAACAGTCATTGACGGCAGAGGCTTTCCATCCTGAAGTCTTCTTGGTCTCATCAAAATCAAGAGGACAACACTTTGAGCAACCTGAGCGCCACAGCCTTTTGCTGACTTGCTGAATGGCTGTGGTGCTCAGGTTGCGCAGAACCCACCAATAAACTCATTCCCTGGTCTGAACCAGACGTTTAATGATTTACTGAATCAGGTTTAAACATACTAACTTTTTTTTTCCGTTTAAAATAATTATTCACCTCATACTAGGAGTATCCAAAAGGATATTTCTGCTTGCGGTCTTTCCCTCTTGGTGGATGTATATTTTGGCCAGAAATTTTCCCCTCCTTTCTAAGCATATTTGTCTGGGAGGAGCCAGGAGAAATCCATTTTCCACAAGGAAGAGAGGAAAGTGCAGCCAAAAAGGTATAGAGATTAATCTACCTGAAAGCAAGATAGAGTGGGAGAAGGGCAAGAATAAACAGCCCTTAAAATATTCTGAATGCCTTCTGAACACCTTGTTCAGCCTTGACAAACTCAAGTCACCATCTAGCTTAAATATGGACTGAAGTCTGATAAAAAAAAAATCCTAGAGAAGACAGTTTAAAAGATAGTAGCTATAAAATGTGTTTTCTGTTGTTGTTGTTTTTACAGTGAAATTAGAAAATATATATGGTCTTTACAGAATATACTTCATTTGCTCCACTTCTGTTTTTCTATAACATCCCCAACTGTGGTTTGCTTCAGCTCTAAAGCACCTGGGTAAAAAGCATTATAGCAATCTCTTTGTTTATGGGTGGCATGTCATGGGAGCAATGGCGGGTAATGCTGGGGACCCTAGGGTATTGTGCGAAAAATGCCCACTTCAGTAAGGACCCAAAGTGTTTGACAATAGATGCAATAAAGTATATTTTATTGGCATGCACAACTGCAGTGATCAGAGCCACAAGGATGCAAAAGAGCTCTGAATTACATGTCCCCAGAAGGATGACACAGGAATGACAAAGAAAACAATGTCAATCATACTATGACCTTTACAGCTGCTGAAGGAGTAAAACAAACACCTGAACCAGGACCTCCAAACTACCAAGACCTCTGAACTCAAGTAAGCCTCCTTAATAGATTGCTGAGGCATTTGCAGGTACTGGCTGATGAGTTATCTTAAATCAGCACTTGTATTTTTAAATGGCAGCTAGGAAGTAACTAACCATAAAAACTGACTAGTGCTGACCTGCACTTTATTATTCTGCTTATCTCCCTATAAGCAGAAAAGCTAACCCATGTTATGATTGGCAGTTGACATCATTACTGGTCAGCATTTACTGTATAACTATATAGAGGTGGTTTGTACCCTCCTTCGGTGGGCAGAACTTTGTGGTCTACCCCCAGCACTGTTCAAATAAACTTGGCTCAAGCAGATTGTGTGGTCTCCACTAATAAAATGGGTCATGGGGAATTTTTCTCCTTCACTGGAATGTAACATAATATTATGGGATGATCTTACTATGGCTATCCTGGCACCTCTACATTCTTCTCCACTAATGGGACTTTAACCCTCCCTAATTACAGATGTTCACACCACCTAGCACAAACAATGGCATTTATTGTGCCCATATAATGCCCCCCTTCACACCAAAGGCAAGACAACAGTCTGGCTTCTGATACTATTATTCTGTTGTTTCTGGTAGCTTTAGTTTACATCCTCCTTTTCTATTGTTGTGCTTTTCCCTATGTTTATGCATATCATCATATATGACATTAACCTTGCACACAGGGCCACATTTTATCTTTGCAGAAAATGCAATTATCAATTAATGAGGGAGGCTGTGGTCTTCCAAATCTGAATCTACACCATCATGCTTACCTATTCTCAAGTATTAAATACTGGAAGCCAACAAGTGGTGTTGATTTTCCAATTTGGGCAACTTTGGAATATACATATGTAACACCTTTGATCGGATGGACAGTATTAGGATTTAAATATAATAAAACTCTAGTATCTATGGAAACAATTCTGTCAGTTAGAAAGCTATGGAATGTAATGTCTAATAAAAAAGAAAAAAAGATTTGACCCTTTTTCCCGTGCCAAATTGACTTTATGGGGAAACTCAACTTTAAAATTTGGGGAAAAGATGGTGATATGGAAAAATTTAATGGAACTGGGGATATTGACCTTGGACCAACTGATTGATGATGAAGATGAATTTTAATGTACTTTGTCTTAAGAGATAAATATCATCTATCAGATGTAACCCAATGGCAATATTTACAGCTACAACATTTGTTAACAACATTGTTTGGACCAGCAGCATTTTCAGCTTCTGAGACACCCGAGATACTAAAATAATTTGTTAAATCCTTTAAAACTAAAAAAAAAAAAAAACTATTAGTTTTTATAGATATTTGTTATCAATAAATCAAACTGATGTGCAGATGCTAAGGGATGAGTGGAATAAAGAATTAGAGGTTTCTATATTGCCTAGACAATGGGAGAGAGTCTTAACTTCTATACCAAGAGTGTCAATGGACTTTAAACTAGGACTTATACAACAAAAAATAATATTTAGAATTTATTGGACTCCACTATATCTATAGAAAAGGATTGTCAAAAACAGTATTTTGTTGGAGATGTAATAAGGACAATGCCTCTTTAAAGCTTAGGTTTTCACAATGTCCTATACTTATCAGGTTTCGGGAGAAAATAGTGGATTATATAAATACTGTGACAAAAGCTACAATTTTCAGAGGATAATATTCTTTTGAACTATATACCTAGTACATGCAATTTGACATCTGGACAACATAAATGGATTCTCCATGCCCTTACTATGGCAAAAAGACTGATATTGCAGCATTGGAAAGATAAATGTATGGCCCCATTCACTCAATGGATTGAAGTCCTGATTGCACTTGCCATTTATGAACGTATTGCCCCTAGACATAGACTTTGTATGGATAAGCATAATAAAATATGGGACTCATTTATACAAAACAAAGTAGGTTTAAAAAAAACACGATAGTCATATAATCTATTAGAATTATATATGTACTTGAATAATACTTGCATTAAATAAATATATATATAGAATTGAAATTGTTTATTGTTATTATGATATCTTAATGCTTTTCACTTTTTTGGTAAACCACTTTTATGTATTTTTTCTTCTTTGTGTAATCAAAAATTTAAACAAACAAAAGCTTGCACACAGGGCCACACTATTTTTTGTTCAGTCATTAAGTCGTGTCCGACTCTTCGTGACCATATACACACACACACACACACATATATATATATAGTGGCCACACTACAGGCATTTCTAAAATTCACCCTTCAGCAGCTCTTGTCTTGTGCTCAATTTGATCCTACACTGGACTAAAATCCTGTCTAGGCACTTTGGGAATAGCTGAACAATATTCAGACCAGACTGTGGGCTGCCACACCTTCCTGCTGGACAATTCTTCTGTGTCCTCCCACTTTTGTTTTCTGGGAAAGGGACTGCCAATCCCTTTCCTTCCTTCTTGAGGGTGGATGGGTCCTCCTAAACATATTCATATATACAAGGTTAAAACTCCAAAATGTAGATACATGCAAGCACAACAACAAGCAGTTTTTAAATAAATAAACAAACAAAAAACAAAATCCTTTTTTTGTCACCTTGTTGGTTTCCAATCTTCTAGAGTTATCATTAACAGTAGTTCTGCAATAATGCAGTGGTTACAACACTGGCCTAGAATATATAATATTGCTGGTTTGAAGCCTGGAAGAATGTTTGTTTAAATTACTATTTTTCATTCCCTGAGCTGCCTACCTTTCTCCTCCTCCTCCTCCTCCTCCTCCTCCTCCTCCTCCTCCTCCTCCTCCTCCTCCTCCTCCTCCTCCTCCTCCTCCTCTTCTTCTTCTTCTTCTTCTTCTTCTTCTTCTTCTTCTTCTTCTTCTTCTTCTTCTTCTTCTTCTTCTTCTTCTTCTTCTTCTTCTTCAAATCTGGTGATGCCCTATTTCTGAGGGGTGTGAAAGTGATTAAACTGCAGTCCTGGATTTCACTAAAATTTTTTTAAAAAGTTAATTTCAGGAAAAGAAAAAAGGAATTAAAGATAGCCCATACATTTCTGCTGGGGTACATACCAGCAACACTGTACATGCTCAGGAAGTGTTATTTACCCACTGTACTACTTCAGGACTCTTGTTACAGATTCCTCTGGAAAACATTAGTGATTATTTTACTTCTGAATATAACAAGCAAGGTCAATTCCATGGTTCAGTGCAATGAGAAGAGAAGAATCTTGAGTAGTTTTCATTGATGTCAACAATTATATGTAAAACATCCTAGGAATTAGTTTACTGTAATAAACTACAGTACTGTATGCATTCAGAGAGTGCCAGATTTATTTATATTTCTATGGGAATTAAGTTAATAGAACAGTCTTCATAAAAAAAAAAAAAAAAAAGGACCAGACTTTTGAGAAATACCCTTGAAAATGGATTAGGTTTGTTCTAATGATTATATTTAAAAATAGCATTTGCAATATTTTTCCAAATAAACATAACTATGCCTGGCAATAGCATGATTTTGTTTTCCTATCTGTCTCTGCAATATTCTATAAGCAAGCAAAAACTAAGAAATGCTTCAATTTAAGTTACTTTAATCCACTCGGTGCGTGTGGGTGCGTGCATTTGTGTGCGTGTGTGTGCACACAGTTTCTGTATTATAGCTTATCACATGCAACTTCAAATGGCAATTTATACAGCCATCCATAATCTGAAAGCATATTATCAGCTTTCAGAGCTTCAGGAGAATGTTTATGGCAATTATTTGTCTTAATAAGATACATTTTTCATATATCACAGTGGAATATTGATTATCCTCATCCAGAACATTCCACAGAGGCAATGGAAATGAAAAGCAATGAAAAAACCAAAAACATCAACAGCCCTGCTTTCAGATTTAGGGAGCAAAGGGACCCATGGAATAGAAAACAATGAAGAGGATTGCTGAAGTACATAATGTTGACATTTTATAATAAATAACATTCAATTTTTGGCCTTTAACATTATCCTATTCAGCTTAAGTAACTATTGCTGAAGACTTTTTTAGGGCAGCTGATTTCAGTCTTTGAAAAGCCATCACTTCTCCCCCCTTTTTACTAGATTCCCAATGGCCAATTAATGTGTTTTAAACATTCAAAGTGAAAGTACATCTTAATTAAAGGATAAGAAATTGGTTCTGAATGATCCTGAGTGTTTTCTTGCCTGAGAACATAAATGGCTTAATGGATCTAATAAAGCTCTACACAGCTTCTCCAAACCTGCTGGTCTCCATCCTTCCTGAGAGATATGGGAATTGAAATCTGGAGGACATCGAATTCAGGAAGGCTTCTCTGTTAATCTCTGGAGACCAGGAGGCAATAGATGACATAACCGAAGATAGTCAACAATGCACTGATAGATACATTTTTGGATGTGGGTTTCAGTTAACTTTTAATTTATTTTAATTACATGTCATTGTGGACATCTTATGGAGCTGGGTGAGCTCCTGTTTCCTCCCCAGCTCCTGTCAACCCAACAGGTCGAAAACTCACGTGAGTAGATAAATGGGTACACTCACTCCGGTGGGAGGAAAAATGCTGGCAGCACCTTGCACAGAGAGACGGGACCAGTTGCCGGTAAGCGCGAAACCGCGCTCGCCCAAAAAGGGTGCGAAGCAACGGAAATCCCGCCTCCTGCGCTCGCCAGCTGGGCTATGCTCTAGAAAGGAGGCTCTGGCAAACCACTTCCGAAAAACAATTGCCTTGAAAACTGCAAGGATTCGTCCAGGCAGTCACTGCAGGGTCAGTAATGACTGAGCGCAGAAAAAAAAAAAGAATAAAGTATTTGTTTATTCATTAGATTTAGAGCCTGCTTTTCCTCCTGGAGCTCTGGAGCTCTGATGGCACCCCATAATAGCCATGTGAAATTGAGAAAGATTGGCTCAAAGTCACCTACCCAGAGAACTTCTATAGCTGATTGAGGATTTGAAGTAGGGTTTCCTCAGCCCTACTCTAACACTTTAATCACTGCATCATAATAGCTCCCTGTTATAGACTGGATGGAAATTTGTACACTTAATCTCAGTCAAGAAAAATTCAAGGTTGTTGTTGTTGTTCAGTCATTAAGTCGTGTCCGACTCTTCGTGACCCCATGAACCATATTGCGCCAGGCCTTCCTATCTTTCACTGCCTCCCTGAGTTTGCTCAGTTTCATGCTCATTGCTTCAGTGATGCTATCTAGCCATCTCATCCTCTGCCGTCCTCTTCTCCTTTTGCCTTCCATCTTTCCCAGCATCAGGGTCTTTTCCAAAGAGTCCTCTCTTCGCATTAGGTGACCAAAGTATCTGAGCTTGAGCTTCAGTATCAATCCTTCCAATGAGCAATCAGAGTTGATTTCCTTTAAGATTGACTGGTTTGACCTCCTAGCAGTCCAGGGGACTCTTAAGAGTCTTCTCCAGCACCACAGATCAAAGGCATCAATTCTTCGGCGTTCAGCCTTCTTTATGGTCCAGCTCTCACAGCCATACATTACTACTGGAAAAACCATAGCTTTGACTATGCGGATCTTTGTCGGCAAGGTGACGTCTCTGCTTTTTAATATGCTATGTAGGTTTGCCATAGCTTTCCTCCCAAGGAGCAAGCGTCTTTTAATTTCATGGCTGCAGTCTTCGTCTGCAGTGATCTTGGAGCCCAAATAAATGAAGTCTGTTACTGCTTCCATTTCTACTCCTTCTATTTGCCAGGGATTGATGGGTCCAGATGCCATGATCTTAGTTTTTTTAATGTTGAGTTTCAAGCCAGCTTTCGCACTCTCCTCTTTCACCCTCATCAAGAGGCTCTTTAGTTCTTTTTCACTTTCTGCCATTAGGGTGGTATCGTCTGCATATCTGAGGTTATTGATGTTTCTCCCTGCAATCTTAATTCCGACTTGTGATTCTTCCAGCCTGGCATTTCTCATGATGTACTCTGCATATAGGTTAAATAAGCAGGGTGACAGTATACAGCCTTGTCGTACTTCTTTCCCTATTTTGAACCAATCGGTTGTTCCATGACCGGTTCTAACTGTTGCTTCTCGGCCCGCATACAGATTTCTCAGGAGACAGGTAAGGTGGTCTGGTATCCCCATCTCTTTAAGAATTTGCCACAGTTTGTTGTGATCCACACAATCAAAGGCTTTTGCATAGTCAATGAAGCAGAAGTAGATGCTTTTCTGGAACTCTCGTGCTTTCTCCATGATCCAGCAAATGTTGGCAATTTGATCTCTAGTTCCTCTGCCTCTTCGAAACCCAGCTTGTACATCCGGTAGTTCTCGGTTCACGTACTGCTGAAGCCTAGCTTGTAGGATTTTGAGCATAACCTTGCTAGCATGTGAAATGAGTGCAATTGTGCGATAGTTTGAGCATTCTCTGGCATTGCCCTTCTTTGGAATTGGAACGTAGACTGACCTTTTCCAATCCCATGGCCACTGTTGCATTTTCCAAACTTGCTGGCATATTGAGTGCAGTACTTTGACAGCATCGTCTTTTAGTATTTTAAATAACTCAGCTGGAATACTGTCATCTCCACTAGCTTTGTTGTTAGCAATGCTTCCTAAGGCCCACTTGACTTCACTCTCTAGGATGTCTGGCTCAGGGTCAGTGACCACACCAGCATGGACATCAGGGACATTAAGATCTTTCTTGTATAGTTCTTCTGTGTATTCTTGCCACCTCTTCTTAATCTCTTCTGCTTCTGTTAGGTCCCTGCCTTTTTTGTCCTTTATCATGCCCATCTTTGCACTAAACGTTCCTTTGATATCTCCAATTTTCTTGAAGAGATCTCTAGTCTTCCCCATTCTATTGTTTTCTTCAATTTCTTTGCATTGTTCATTTAAGAAGGCCTTCTTATCTCTCCTTGCTATTCTCTGGAAATCTGCATTCAGTTGCTTATATCTTTCCCTTTCACCCTTGCTTTTCGCATTCCTTCTTTCCACAGCTATTTGTAAAGCCTCGTCAGACAGCCATTTTGCTTTCTTGCATTTCTTTTTCTTTGGGATGGTTTTAGTTGCTGCCTCTTGTACAATGTTACAGACCTTCGTCCATAGTTCTTCAGGCACTCTGTCTACCAAATCTAATCCTCTAAATCTATTCATCACCTTCACTGTGTACTCACATGGAATATGATCTAAGTCATACCTGAGTGGTCTAGTGGTTTTCCCTACATTCTTCAATTTAAGCCTAAATTTTGCAGTAAGAAGCTCATGATCTTAGCCACAGTCAGCTCCTGGTCTTGTTTTTGCTGTCTGTATAGAGCTTCTCCATTTTTGGCTTCAAAGTATGTAATCAATCTGGTTTCGATATTGACCATCTGGTGATGTCCATGTGTAGAGTCATCTCTTGTGTTGTTGGAAAAGATTGTTTGCTATGACTAGCTTGTTCTCTTGACAGAACTCTATTAGCCTTTGCCCTGCTTCATTTTGTACTCCAAGGCCAAACTTGCCTGTTATTCCGATTACTCCTTGACTTCCTACTTTAGCATTCCAATCCCCTATGATGAAAAGGACATCTTTTTTTGGTGCTAGTTCTAGAA
The DNA here is from genome assembly GCA_030867105.1 of Liasis olivaceus. Lineage (NCBI taxonomy): Eukaryota > Metazoa > Chordata > Lepidosauria > Squamata > Pythonidae > Liasis > Liasis olivaceus. Next base: position 16,076,783 of record CM061350.1, read on the forward strand.
GGTGTTGTGGGTCTTCATAGAACCGGTCAACTTCAGCTTCTTCGGCATCAGTGGTTGGGGCATAGACTTGGATTACCGTGATGGTTTTCCTTGGATACGCACTGAGATCATTCTGTCATTTTTGAGGTTGTACCCCATTACTGCCTTTCCCACTCTCTTATTGACTATGAGTGCAACTCCATTTCTTCTAAGGGTTTCTTGCCCACAGTAGTAGATATAATGGTCACCTGAATTAAATTCACCCATTCCCATCCATTTCAATTCGCTCAATAGTTTATCAAATCTTAAAAGTGGGATAACCTTTGTTGGATGCCTTGAACTCAACTAGATGGCTGAGGATGCTCTTAGATCCAACTTTAATACATAATTCAAGTTGTTATTAATGTGCCAGATATGGTCCTTTTTCTTTTTGAAAGAGTTGGTAATATTTTCTGTATTCTAATAACCCCAGATCAGAATACAGTGATGCAGGGCTGAGCAACATTTGGTACTTCAAGAGTTTTTAAATTAGAATATGAGCATCCCTAATTTTTGATGCTGGGGGGAATTGTAGTAATCTCAAACTCACAGGTAGTATAAGCATTTAGAGGATGACTGGAAAACGTTACAGGTGACAGAAGAGTAGGCAAGATTGAGGTCACTGATGTAAACAAAGGAATTATGGGAAACTAAAAATCAAAACTGGTAAGCAGGTTCCAGGCTGCTATTAAGAAGGTTATAGGAACACAAGATAATGGCTTTCCATTTGTGAACTAAAGATTTTGTTGAAAGTTACAAAAAGCAGAAGCTGGATGGGTCCTATACTGGAAAACATTTGAGGCCAAAACTGTATTACTGAACCCTTGACCCATGAAGAGATTCATCATAATCTGAGAGAAAGCCTCTTATAAAGTATGGTAAGTATGCATATCAGTCTAGAATATTCTTATTTCTTTAACAGAATTTAGACATACTAAACATAGGTGTTGAACTCATCCCATGGGTTGTTCAACATCCTTCTCTAATGACAGAATGGGTAAGATCAGTAAAACAGTAAAATTAAAAAAAAAGGCTGTGCTTTAACTTTATGCACATCAGTTCTGACCATGCACATACCACAACTCTGCTGAAGCAACTGTACCATTTTTCAATTAGCTTTCAAATCAGAGTCTAAGTTTTGCTTCTGACATATAAGGTGCTAAACATCTTGAGATCAAGATGTCTGATCAACCACCCTTCCCATGAGAGACTAAGATGATCACATCATTCATCAGAGGAAATCCTGTTCTGTAGCCTACAACCTGTGCTGCAACTGATGGAAGGTTGTCTTTCAGCGATTTAGACCAGGATTTCTCTGTGGTGGCATCAGTCCCCTGGAATGCTTTCTCTCCTCAAAGCCAGGAACCATCTACTAATATGCCCTTTCAGAAGCTATTGAAGCCCTATATATTTATTTATGCAGGCCTTTCTACAGGGAACATAATGGATGAATGCCTTATTTTTCTTTTCTTTTGTTTTCCTTTTCTCTTCCTTGCTCCCCACCTTTTTAGTGGACATCTTTTATATTGCTTTAATATCACTGAATTTCAATAATTATTTAAAATAGTAAATCTCCATGAAATGTGATTATACAGGAAGTGGTAAACAGATATAGTAAGCAAACATTAGGGGTGCCATAAGTTGAATATGCCTATAGTAATATCTTATTTGTACCTTAGGAAAGTGTCCTGAAGATATGGATGCCATGATCTTCAAACTTAGTTACTATGTCAACTGAATTTTAAAAAGTCTCCATATGCTTCTACTCTAAATACAGGGCCAATTTGTTCTATGAAAGCCTAAAACACTTTATTTAAATCTAAGAGTATATTTTAAAAAATGCACTATCCCATATTAACTTTTCTATCACTTGAGACAATCTTCAGGTCAGAGGCCTTTCTTAGGGTATTCCTACCATGACCAAATCAGAACAAATGGGCTTTTCTGCCATGACATTCCAACTCTGAAATGTGTTCTCTCTTGGCATATTCTCCTGGGACATTCATGGCTTTATCTGAGATTTTTAAAAACAAGAAACAATACCTGAATTGTTTAAAGCAATAATCAAATATTGTTTTAATCCCAGGCAAAGCCCCTCTTATTCTCTTATGGAGTGGAAGAGAGTCAGGATTTGTTTGTTTATTGATTGATTGATTGATTGATTGATTTTGTGGGCCTCACAACTCTGGGTGGTGAGTTGTGACATTGAGAACCTTTGTATCAGGTTCAATGGCTGTTTTTCTCTTACAGTTTATTTGCTGCTTTATCCATTTATCAGGATTTATTAGGTTTTGTAAGTAGCCTTGAGGGCCTTTGTTGAGAGGTGGAATATAAATCATGCAAATGAACATGAAGTCCAAAATATATTCTACAGAAGCTTATTCTTTCAGATAAAATGCAGAAAATGTATAGCTTTTGACACCTGCTATATGTGATATGCATAGGTAAAGAATTGTGGCCTGATTTCATTCTGAGTCATTTGAAGTTAGATGGTGTTGAAGATGGAATTTCAGAAGCAAAGATCCTTTGAACTTTTTTTTCCTATTGACCAGGAGGGACATTAATAAAGTTAGTAAGAATGTTAAAGTGCAACATTCAATTGAAACCAGACTTGTTTGTTTGTTTGTTTTGTTAGGATTAATGGATAGTCAGTTAGAAAAAAGCCATGGAAGATTATTTTTATATATGATTATTGCTGCAAGACTACTATATGCTCAAAAATGGAAAGACTTTGAAATACTCACATTGGAGAATTGGTTGGTGAAGATGACAGAACTAGCAGAGATGGCTAAATTAACTTGTTTGATTAGAGAAAAATAAACAACTACATTTATTAGTAACTGGAAACCCCTTATGGACTTTTGCTGAAAAAAGAGAAAAATGAACTTGTGATTTACGGGTTTAAAGATTAGAAAGGATAGCATATGGAGAGGAGGAAACTATGATGTAACCTGAGAGAGAGAAGGTAAAATATAAATGTGCTTATAACTGCTGTCAAGAAGATTGGAAGCTGCTTCTTTATAAACCTTTCCCCCCTTTTTTTCCTTTTCCTTTTCCTTTTCCTTTTCCCTTTCTATTTCCTTTTCTATTGCTTTTTCTTTTTGTATTTTCTTTTCTCACTACTCACTATTTTTCCTTATTCTTTTTATTTTCTCTCAAGGGTCTATCTTGTCCTCTTTCTCTCTGCTCTGGTTTCACTGATTGGAAAGTTAATACAGATAGTCCTTGTTTAGCAACTGCCTTGTTTAGTGACCATTATGACAGTGATGAAAAAGTAACTTGTTGACCAATCCTCATATTTACAACCTTCACAGGTCTGTAAAGCAAAGGAAAGGTGAAATAAGATCATAAGCACTGTCATGATTTCACTTGGTTACCGCTTCGCTTAATGACTGAGTTGCCAGTCCCAATTGTGGTAGCTAAATGATGACTGTTAGGCTTTGCTTTTCAACCAGTCCTACAGGTCAAATAAGGTATTTGCTTTCTGTACCCTCACCATGATGATACAAGGGTCAAGAGATATAGGTTTTCCATCACAATATATATAGCATTGTAAAGTAAACTTATTTATTCTTTTGCACCTTGGAGATCTCTCTTTAGATACTCTTAAGCATCTGGATTCTACTGTATGCAAAACAGGGAGTCAGTGAATGAACTGGAGGATTCATCAGGGTTTCTTCCAATTTATTTCCTTTATATAGCCCTTGGATTAACTAAAAAGGCACTTATCAGAAGATCAATGGCCATTACATCAATTTAATCTGTATGCAGATTAGAGCTATTCAAATATACACATCAAATATAAACAGTTCTGGACAAGTGCTTGCTGAGAAAAACTGGATGTTCTGAGGAAGGAAATCTGAAATGATTTCATGGCTAAAATCTGAAATGATGCTGAAGCTCTCTAGTCGTAATTACTTGGAGAGTATTTTATTGTTTATGGGGTGATGCTGGCAATTCTGAATAGTTTTAGCTAACTTCCTCAATATGGTTATATGATATATTGCCTTTCTGTGCATGTGTGCATTGCTATTATATGTGGATATATATTGAAAAGAATTTGGCCAAAATGAAGTTAGTATAAGTCTTTTATCCCTGTTTCTTTCCTCTTAATATTATTTTGATATTGATTACATTTTGCTAGTTGGACCCAATTCTATTTTCAAGGGGCTGAAAGAGAATAATTTCAAATAATCAGGCTCATTCTTTCTGATTTTGTGGACAGTCTTGTTAAAATGGAGCAAAGATCTTTACTCTTCAGGCTCTGAAAAACAGTCTTGCCTTGCAAATGACTTCAGAGAAACCTTTGCATTTGTTAATTTCAAACAACCTAATTCAAGACTGGGCACTGAGTTAAGGCTTTACCTATTACTTTAGGTAGCTACTGAATCATCCTAAATCACCTGTAGTTTTGAATGATGACTTTACATATTGCTGATGGGAAAAAGGGGAAAAAAAAAACCCTCTGTGATTTGGCATCTATTTCTTATGATGAATTTTTATAATGTTCACATTCTACCTGCAAGAGATTAAATAGCTTAAATAGCACCTTTCATGTGGACATTTTGGAGTGCTTTACCAAACTTAAATTATATAAACTTAAGTTGAAATAAGCAATAAAAAAGCAAGTGTTCTTTGCTCATAAAAGTCAAAGAAAGTAGTTTTGAATGAGAACAAATTTTGAATTGGATAACTGGCAAAAATCATCAGTTCATCTGAGAAAATAAATTATGCTGGGAAAATCAAATAAGCATTTGGCATCTGTTCAAAACTTTATTGAAACAAGATACTAAATTACTGCATAACTTGCTGTTACCTGAGAAATTTATTACTATCTGTGTAATTTCTATTGCCAACTATGTATACTCTGATTCCAATACAGAGATTTGTTATGCTCGAGCCCTATAGAGGTTTTGGGGTTTTTTTGGTGATTATTGCACTGATTTCAGTGATGATGATAGTTATGATTTTATTTTGGAGTAGGTCTTTGATGCTCATGCTTGGAGTTACAAAAAAGCTCAGCTTTTACACTGGAAGAATGCAAGAGTGTAAAAAAAATAGCATAAGGCATTTACTAGAGATGTGCAATAGTTTGAATTCAATTCCAGAAAGTGGTTTGGAGCACATGGGGGCAATAATTGTAGCATCCCCCTACATCTCTTTAAAACAGCCATGTCATTTGCTGGGATCATGTGACAGCAGCAGAGGGCAACCACGCAATCCTCTGAGAAGATGCAGCTGCTTCAAAGAGATGTAGACAGGGACTGCATTTGTGGTCCTGCACGTTCTGAAACTGCTTTTTGGAAATGAATCTGAAATATTGCGGAGCCCAAGAATTTAATAAACGGGGATTTCCTATTCCCTGAAAAAAAGAAGACATGGAAGAAGGACATATTAATAATTAATTAGCAAGGGGATTGGAGTAACAAATCCAATAGTAGTATGCTCCCAGTGCTATTTATTTATTTATTTATTTCATTTCATTTTATTTCATTTTATGTTATTTATATAACAAATTTATATCACCGCCCAGCTCCCCCACAAGGAGGGACTCTGGGCAGCTCACAACAAAACAATTTAAAATCAGTAAAAACATAAATAATACAAATATAAAATACAATTATTAAATTCAATAAAATCCAAGAGATGGTGATATTATTTCAGCCTGTGACCAGATAATATCAGTCAAAGGTAAGACTAGGGAACCAGCCAACCCCAAAACTGACTATTCCCATCCCCATCCTATGCATGATGACAAAACCAGGTCTTCAGTTTTTTTCTGAAGTCTAAAAGGGAAGGGGCCAACCTCACTTCTGGGGGAAGAGTGTTCCAAAGGGCAGGGGCTGCTGCAGAGAAGGCTCACCTCCTGGACCCTGTCAGATGAAATTCTCTTGCAGACGGGGTCCATAGCATGCCCTCTCTGCATGACCTGGTGGGATGGGTTGATGTAACGGGGATGAGACGGTCCTTCAGGTACCCTAGACCCATGCCATGTAGGGCTTTAAAGGTGATAACCAACACCTCGAATTGGACCCAGAAGCAATGCAGCTCATGGAGCAAAGGTGTTATATATGCTGATTTTGATGCACCTCAAATCGCCTGCACAAATTATGAATCTTTCTGCCCTTAAAATTATCCCTGATGCCCTGCTTCAGATGATAGGTTTCATTCAACATTCAATTCCTTGGACATTCCTACCATAGATTATTATTTACTCTTTCTTGTACCTGGTTTATAGATGTTTAGCTAAGGTACTTCTTTTTTAGGGAAGCCCTCAAAGTTTCCTGATTACCTGGCTAGGGGATTCCTTATCTGGGGTTCTTTTCTCTGAATATTTGCTTTTTTCATACAATATTTAAGTATGGCTTTAAAATATGTTGAAAGAAATGAAGAACTTGAGGAAGGATGCTGAGGAACTGGAAAGAGTACAGAGAGAAGCAGCAAAGACGATAATGGGCTTGTAGGCTAAATCTTATCAAGAATGAAAAGAACTGAATATGGTTAGGCTAAAAAAGAGAAGGATAAAGGAAGACACGATAACAATCTTCCAATACTTGAATGTGTCCCAGGGAAGAGGATGTAGATTTATTCTCCATAGTGCCCAAGGAAACTTTAGAGCAGCCTTTAAAGAACCAGTGATAGAAGCTTTACAGGGAGAGATGCAAACTTGAAATAAGGAGGAGCCTCCTGAACATGAGAGCTGTTAAGCAGTGGATCAGACTTCTTCCTGGAGATGTGGGTGTTTAAGGTTCTCTAGAACAGGGTTCCTCGAACCTTGGCCACTTTAAGACGGGTGGACTTCAATGTCCAGAATTCCCCAGCCAGCCATGCTGGCTGGGGAATTCTGGGAGTTGAAGTCCACCCGTCTTTAAGTGGCCAAGGTTGAGGAACCCTGCTCTAGAACAACATAGGATGAGGCAGTGGTATGGAAAGAAAGAGAATAGATTTTTTTCTTCCTTGACTGTTCTTAGGCATTGAGTTATTTTTATTTAATAATATATTCGCAGTGGTGTCCCTGTTCAGTGAGTTGCTAGCAGGCCCATGTAATCAATATCATAGACACACTAGATTATTTTTTTTGTCCAGGAGTCGTCAGTGTGAAGCCCAATTAGAAAGCAACAGCAAACAAACAAAGAGTGAAACGTTTGACATAGAGAGCTGATGGGGGAGGGGAAATTTCCATAAACACTTATGTATATTTCATACTATTTGTTCAAATATGGTTGTACAGCTTATGCTGATTTCAGATCTTAGAGGGAAAGCAATGTCACTAATACATCATGTGGGTATCTCCAGGAAGGCTCGGGATACTTAGTCTATTGGTTTTTTGTGTACAAGAGACAAATTAGTCCTAGATAACTTATATTCTTTTGTGTCTTGTTAATTCAGAGGCACACTTTTCTATAAGGGTTTAATTTTCAAACTAGGTTCTGGTTGAACAGTTTCATTTGTGCTATAGCTGAAAGGTGATATCTTAACCTGAAATGCTGATTATTTGAAGAGATGCATTAAAAATAGCTTCAAGATAATCGCCTTAGACACTTCCATCATCTACTGCAGATTATGCTTTAAGTAAGATGTACTTATTCTGTTGCCATGAATTACTACGGAAGCTCATGCAGATACAGGAGTAGGGTCACAGAACATTAATACTGAAAGCTAATTTAAAATGTTAGACAAACAACAAGTTAGAAAAGTCATGAACCTGGAATAATAGCGCTATCCAGAACCACCTAAAAGACAGGTTCACAGCTCTGTATTGGTGGGCCACTAAATGAATGAACTGACTCCCCTGAAAAGTACCATATTGAAATTATGTCAGATGGTGCAAACATAAATTTCATAAAGCCGATGTCATCATGGGAAATAAAAATGCTCTGCTAATACCAGCACACATCCTTGGAATTCACAGGAGTTGGTGAATTAGCTTCCAGGTGACTCTGTGCTCCATTCTGAGACCTGCTTTTATCAAGCCTTTCGTCCAAATGCCACTGTCCAATTTTGCACCAACTCATCCTCCAGAAGAGCCTGACATTTTGTTATGGCAACAGAAGAGAAGAGAGTAAAAAGTAACTTTGGAGGCTTTGTTGTTGTTTGGTGCAAGTACCAAAACACAGCAGACCAGCAGCCAATGTGACGATAGCAATATCTAAACCGTCAGCTGCTGCCATCAGTTAGCGACTTCTGGCCTTTTAGAGGTGTGCTCAGATTCTCATGGTGTGAGTTTGCTCTTGGATGTTTGATTTATGATGGCTTATTCAAGGTTCAACTTATCATTTGATGCTGTAGCTCTCAGCTGATCATCATGATTATATGAGTCGGTCATTTTAAGTAACATACCAAGGTGACAATGATTTCTGGCCATCTAAGTAGCAGTGGGCAGAATAGTCACTGAAATCAATATATTGTGAGTTTGTCCTCCTCCCCCTGCCCAGGATTAAGCTCTGCAGTACAGTTGATTAACACTTAGCAGTTTATCTGCAAACTGAGGTAGAGGTTACTGTTGATTTCTGAGTGGTGATTGAACAACTTCAAGCTTTTTGGGGTTGTTTCCTTTCTTACAGGTCTAATGAACTGACTTTTGCCTTAAGCTCCAAAATCAACAGTTCCAGTGGTATTACTTCATAATGCAGTATCCAGAGATTACTACATGTCCACTTTGTCCTCCTTTCATCAGGGACCTTTATGCCCACTGTCGTTACATTTTCCCTTGAAGTCAGGAGTATCCAGTTCTTAACAGAAACCAGTTCCACATCTTTTCTAGCATAATCTTAGGAAGGCAATGAAATCCTCATATCTCTAACCTGTGCGTTCTTTCCTATGGTGTTTTATGACAATATCATCCTCTATTTCTGGGTTATGCAACAAAGATATGACAGAGATGGGCTGGATTAAAGATTATGATGCAGGAAGGCTATAAGAATATCAGAGTGAGAATGCAACTTAGCCACAAAGCTCACTAGCTGACCTTGGACAAATCTTTCTCATTCTCTCTCTTCCTCCCTAATATACTTAATGCAGTTGTGATTTTTTTTTTTAAAGAGATATACAGGACAACCATGAATGCTGCTCTGAGTTTCATGGAGGAAAAGTAGTTGTAAATATCATTTTGTTGTTCAGTCGTTAAGTCATGTCCGACTCTTCGTGACCCCATGAACCATATTATGCCAGGCCTTCCTATCCTTCACTGCCTCCCTGAGTTTGCTTAATTTCATGCTCATTGCTTCAGTGATGCTATCTAGCCATCTCATCCTCTGCCATCCTCTTCTCCTTTTGCCTTCCATCTTTCCCAGCATCAGGGTCTTTTCCAAAGAGTCCTCTCTTCGCATTAGGTGACCAAAGTATCTGAGCTTGAGCTTCATTATCAATCCTTCCAATGACAATCAGAGTTGATTTCCTTTAAGATTGACTGGTTTGACCTCCTAGCAGTCCAGGGGACTCTTAAGAGTCTTCTCCAGCACCACAGTTCAAAGGCATCAATTCTTCGGCGTTCAGCCTTCTTTATGGTCCAGCTCTCACAGCCATACATCACTACTGGAAAAACCATAGCTTTGACTATGCGGATCTTTGTTGGCAAGGTGACGTCTCCGCTTTTTAATATGCTATCTAGGTTTGCCATAGCTTTCCGCCCAAGGAGCAAGCATCTTTTAATTTCATGGCTGCAGTCTCCGTCTGCAGTGATCTTGGAGCCCAAATAAATGAAGTCTGTTACTGATTCCATTTCTACCCCTTCTATTTGCCAGGGATTGATGGGTCCAGATGCCATGATCTTAGTTTTTTTAATGTTGAGTTTCAAGCCAGCTTTCACACTCTCCTCTTTCACCCTCATCAAGAGGCTCTTTAGTTCTTCTTCACTTTCTGCCATTAGGGTGGTATCTGAGGTTATTGATGTTTCTCCCTGCAATCTTAATTCCGGCTTGTGATTCTTCCAGCCTGGCATTTCTCATGATGTACTCTGCATATAGGTTAAATAAGCAGGGTGACAGTATACAGCCTTGTCGTACTCCTTTCCCTATTTTGAACCAATCGGTTGTTCCATGACCAGTTATAACTGTTGCTTCTTGGCCCGCATACAGATTTCTCAGGAGACAGGTAAGGTGGTCTGGTATCCCCATCTCTTTAAGAATTTGCCACAGTTTGTTGTGATCCACACAATCAAAGGCTTTTGCATAGTCAATGAAGCAGAAGTAGATGCTTTTCTGGAACTCTCGTGCTTTCTCCATGATCCAGCGAATGTTGTAAATATCATAAAGGAAAATAAATATTCCAGCATGAGTCCCTGGAAATTCGAGGCAGGGCTATGAAAAACACTTTAGAGAGCTTTGCCTAATCATTTTAGATAACTGTATCTAATAGTCTTATGTGACAGAAAGCAGCTTTTTCCCACATTCTTTTGTTTCCTTCTTAAGAGTTAAAATGTGCCCCATGCTGAGACATCATATTTTATCTAAGTCATCAGTGCAAGAATGTTTATATCACGCTGAACTGCTACCTTGCTAATGACAATGATCTATAGGTATTTATCTATTTTATGTCCTTGTTTGTGCTTCCTTCTTCCCTATGTTCATCCCATAACAACACACGTGTGTGTTACTCCTTTCTTAGGATTATGCCCCATATGACTTAAGACAGACGCACTGTGATCCCTAAAACTTTATGCAATACTCAATTTGTTTAAGTTGTTTTTTTTTATGTCAAATACAGTATTTCATGTCATTTTCATGATTTAGATACTACCTTCCTGCCCAGAGGACATATAAGTCTTAAAGACTGCCCAGGTCAATTAAATTTCCAGATACAAAGAAAAACACCTTTGGACAATACTTAGATCAAAGGGGAGGAGATGATGCCACAGGCAACCATTTAATAATCAGGCATTCTATAAACCACAAGCCTTTATTTAAAATGGGCTATTATCCCCACCTTATCTTCTGTGTCCTCTAGCTGTCCCTCTTTCTACATATCTATTGGAATCTTCCTCAAGGTTGTTTTAATATGCATTCATCCAGGCCAGGAGTGCATTCCTCCACCCTGTGGGCTGGCAGAATATTAGCTCAAATAATTTTCATTGCTGTGACAGCTGAACTCTAAATTGCTTCAGTAACAAGGATTGATATGAGTTTTGTCCTTGTTATTGCAGGACTATTTAAGTAGATACTTGTGACTTTGGGTCTCTCAGTTGTCTAGTGTTACTGGCCAGTGGAGAAAACCACAACCTGTTGCTCACTTTAAAGTATGATGGAACAAGCTTAGGTAAGGGTGGGCAGGTGCCTGGGACAAAGGCTTTACCATTTTCTAGCTGCCAGACAGGTTGCTGGTACAAAGGTATTCTGTCCAATAACTTGTCATTCAGACTATTTCTGAACATGGCTTTACTGGACTTCTGGAAGACTGGTAAACTTGTGCCCAAAAATTGCACAGCTGGCAGTTTAGCAGGGCAGAAGAGAAGTGTGGGACAAGCAGCAAGAAGCTTGCATGATTCACTGAGTAATGTCTGGGAGCCATGCTGTTCCCCATGTTGTATCACTTGGAATATTTTTGGACACAGATTGACTGAACTTTGGCTGGTGTGGGTCTTCCGGGCTGTGTGGCCGTGTTCTGGAACACAGCCACACAGCCCAGAAGACCCACACCAGCCATTGTATTCCGGCCGTGAAAGCCTTCGACAATACATTGACTGAACTTTCCTAATAACCCAAGATGATAAGTGCTGTAAGAGAATGGCAATGCTGACAGAGAGTGGCCACAGGCAGCATCATCTGGAAGGATCTGATTATGCAAAATGGTGTGAATATCAGCAAAAGATACTGATTCACAGATGATTTGTACAATAAGATTTGTGTCAGGAGAAGTCAGAAAACACTCCTTCAGAACTGGAACAGCTAAGGATTAATTTAGTTGTGGATGGAGATGAGACATGGCTGCATTATGAGGACATGTCCTTGGCAAATAGCTAGTGGACCATGGTTAGTGGGAGGTGCGGATGAGTTCTGAGGCTTTCTTTAGCTGTTTACCCTCAATCTTTGTCACTAAGTCAGCATTCCTATTAACTACCCTAATTATTATTATGCATAGTTCCATATCTACTGTTATAAGCCCCATCTGTAAGAGATGTTAGCTTTCCTTTGACAAGCCCCAGCCCAGCTCTGGATGTTCTCATACATCTGCAAAATGTCAGGTTCCCCAGCAACATGGGAACTCATTTCTAACAGGTAGCACAACAGCGTGTGGTGGTTTCTTCCTGACTAGATGCAAAATCTGCTATCCGCTACTAGGTTTTTCTTGAGTTCCATAACACAACTTTCAGATAATATCCAGTTGTATCCTCTCAATAGAAGCAAAATTCTAGACACATCCTTAAAATGTATTAAGTTGCACTGAGGCAAGCTTAAGTGGCTTTCAATGGACTAGGGAGATTTAGGCAATTGTCTATTAAAGGGATTTACAATCTGTAGGGCAAGCATTCCAAAAGAGATAGGGAATATGCCATTAGCACACAGAGAGAGATAATCCTCCAGTGTCTTCTCAAACAGGCTTTCAATTTCAGAAAATCTTTAGGATTTATAGTACCAAGTTAGAGATGAAAGAAGTTAGACTAAAAATATTGAGAAAGCAATCCTAGATACCCTGACTTTTGTAGCTGCATAGTATCTCCACTGGGTTATGCAGTAGGCCTATATTTGAACTGCACACCAATTCCTACTATACAGAAGAAAACACATGAATCAGTAACCTGACCCGCACATTACAGTAAGCCAAAAGTTGCTTCTGTGCCTCTTTTTAATAATTTGCAAAGCCAAACCAAGCAAACCGCATTACGATGCGGCACATTATGCGAACCAGGTCTCTCTGTTTGATGTGTTCTATGAATATGTATAAACTCTGCCCAGTTGGATTCAGCTTTTCGCTACTGAAAGTAGACAACAGCAAATCAAGGTTAATTGCTCTGTAATATATGAAACACTCTTGACCATCTATGTTTCCAGTTCCTTACTCAGGTAAATGCCCCTCCCCTCTTCCTGTGCAAATTTTCCACCTGCTTGAAATGAACTGCTGAGTTTCAACTGATACCTCGTGTGCTGTTCTGTATGCTCTGTTTAATGCTTACATCAGGCTTGTAAAAAATCTATGGATGCAGCTGTAATGTGCCCATTATAGTTCTTGATAAGCCCACTAGTAATCCATAGCTGGCAGCATGGATTTCCATACAGAGTTTGTTGTACAAATAAGCAATTCTAATGAGTGACTCATTGATTTTGGAGTCATGCTTACTGGGCCTCAAATGAGACAATTCTTAGTCAAGGTTCAGTAATAAAAATAGGCAATCTTTGAACTGGAACATACTGTACATCTAGGGAACCTTTATTGAAGCTTTTTCTAACTGGCATGCCTTGGACATGGCTTCTCTGCAGCTCATTAACAGGCAACGTTTTGGGGCCGTTTTGATCTGGAGAGGCTGCTTAGGTACCTTGCCAAATGACAGCTGTAGGGATCTTGCTTCATCCAACTACAATTGCTGAATAAGGGGGTGCTGAAGGGGGTGATTTTTCAATCACTATCTCTCCCTTCTTTTAGTTGTTTTTCATATACGGCAGAATGGCATAGCCAGATATTCTTGAACGTGGTTTTTCTATATGGTGAAACTTTGAAGTAAATGTGGCACCTTTTGCAGACACACTATTGTTTTTCTACAGCCCTCCAAATGATATAACTTGAGAGAATTGTGGGAGATCTTGGTACCAGATCACTTTGGGGAGAATCCCACTGTTCCTGAAAGAACCACAGTCTTTCCAAAATGCCTTCTCTACTCTGGACTCAGCTAAATCTGAAGAATGTCCCAGCTATTAATTGCAGGCCCTTAAAACCTGGTTCTGTCAGTGGGCCTGGGGATCCCATGGAAATAGGGAGTCTGAAAAATGATTTTATTGTATGTAGGTTTCTGAATGTACTCTCCCATGTTGTTGTTGTTGTTTTATATTTATAGTTTTAATTGTTCTAGTTGTTTTTAATGGTTTTGTTCTAATTGTTCCTGGTTTCTTTTTTAACTATTTATGCTGCCCAGAGTCACATACATGAGATGGGTGGCTATATAAATTCAATAAATAAATGAATAAATAAAACAGGATAAAACCTAAAATTGCATGTATTTCTATTCTACCTTTTAAACCATAAAGCTTTGCAGGGAGCTATTGTTTTGGAATAACATATTTCCCCTTCCTCCCAAGCAAGTGGAGAGAGAAGAGAGCAAAGTATATTTCTGAGAACAGATTTTTTTTAAGCTATGCATGAGAATAAGTGGAATGTTTAGCAAACGGTTCAACATTCAACAGGGAATAAGACAAAGATGTACGATGTCCCCTTCCTTGCTTAATGTGTTTATGGACAAATGTATAAGGAATATTTTTTGAGATGTTAGAATTCTGTTGGTTGGGGATGTGAATGTGCAGATTTGTTTATGGAGGAAATGATATATTGTTGGCTAAGAAGCTGAATAATTTGCAGCAAATGTTAGATAAATTATATAAGGCAGTGAGGAGCATGGATCTGAAACTTAATGTATCAAAGACCAAAGTAGTTGTGTCTGATAGGGAAAATGGAGTGAGGAATTGCAATTTATACATAAATGATGGAAAAAGAACAGGTAGATAGATTGTATATTTTGGTAGAATGTTTACCAAAGATGGGAAAATGGATGGAGAAATGTTAAGTTGTACAAATGCTTGTAAGAAGGTAGTTGGACAGAAGAGCATTCCTCTGCTTGAAAGTGAGAGTTTAGTATATCAGGATAAATATGAAAGCAAGTTGAATGCAGTGGGATGGCATCGTTAAAAGTGTGTGTGTGGTAAAACAAGATGAAGTCAAGAATACCGCAATATTCTCATGTAACAACACTGCTACATGAGCTGCACTGCTTCCAGTAGGCTTCTGAGTGCCATTCAAGGTGCTGGTTGTCACTTTTAAAGCCCTACATGGCATAGTTACTTGTGGGACCACCTCTCCCCAGTGGGTTTCTGCCTGCCCCACCAGATCTGACAGAGTGGACATGCTCTGAGTACCAATAAAAGAACTCATCTAGCACATCCTCAGAAGGACACCTTGTAGAACAGTCTCCCCCCTGAAACAGGAACAGTAACTGCAAGGCAATTGTTGTGCACTTCCCAGAGTCACCTTGTGTGACATAGGTGGCTATATAAATATGATCAATAAATTAAATAAATAAAAAATTAAGATCTGGCTCTTGTCCCATGTATTGGGGTTAGAATGTTAGGATGGGAGCTCTGGCATGGATGTACGTGCCTAATGGTTCTGCATTTTTATTGATGCAGTTTTAGCTGTTGGGTTTTGGTTTTGGTTTTTTTGCTTCTTTTAATGAAATTCTATGTCTTTGTTTTGTTTATTGCCCAGATGGGCAGCCATAGGAACTAGATTAATAAATAAATAAAAGTAAAATAAAAGTAAAATAAAATAAAATAATAAGAATTAATAGGTACTGAATGAATGTGGTTTAAAGACAAATGAACAAGGATCAAATTGCAAAAGAAATATGTGGAGGAAGGAAAAAAAATATGTTGAGAGAAAGAAGTTGACCAAGAAAATCATGAGTGGATGGAGTTAATGAGATACTAAAAAAAAAAAAAAGTTAAATGTTTAAAGATGAAAAGACATTGTATAAAGTGTATATATGGCTGTGGTAGAAACAAGGCTATTTTGGAAGAAATGAAAGGGATGGAGAGTTATAATGAATGGTGTTGATGTAAACTAGATGTTATCTGTGTCTATTTGTCTTCCATTTTTAATTTCTTTGGCCTATTTCTTAGCCATTTAATGCTAGTTTGCATAACATTTCTTATCCCAAAGGGGGTAATCTGATAAGTATATATATATGCTCTTTCAGAAGATGTTAATAAAAAGGCTTTTAAAATTTACAAATAGTCCCCACCCTCACCCCTCAGAGGTTCTTTTTTTTCCAGAAAAGAGCAGAGGAAAGCTAATACATTTGTTCTGCAGAACAGCAGAACAAATGCACACATTATATAGAGCTGTTGTGCACAAGTTTATATCTGAAGCACCAATTTATCATATTCCAAAATGTGTGGCATATTGATACAATATGCATGGCTTATTGATCATAAAATTGACAAATGCTTTAATATGTTGTCAGAGAAAGTTAACATATCTTGCCAGTGACATTTTGGCAGACTGTCCCAACATTCATGATTCTTCTAAAACTCAGTATTTGCCTTTAAAAGCAGCAATTCCAATGATAAAGTGTCTTAGAAGCCAGGACTGAAATCACTTTAAGAATAGACAATTACCTACCATGCTTAACTCAATGCTCAGAAAAAAATATATATTAGAAAGACAGTACCAATAGAGGAATGGTTTACAAGTTATGGGAAGTAATCTTTGTACTTTATTCTGTCTCAATTACTGTTTTGGGCTCCACTCTTTAAGAAGATTTCAGATGAACTGGAACAAGTTCAGGGAAGGCCAGCAAATAGCATCAGGAAACTAGAAATTAAACTCCGGGATGATAAGCTAAGGGCATGTATTGCCTTAAGAAGAGAAGCCTGATGTGATAACCCTCTTCACAAACCTGACAAAATTGCACACCAAAGAAAGCCTGTTCTGTATCATCCCATCCTATAAAACACAGAATAATGGGTTTAAATTATAGGATGGCAAATTCCAACTGAACGATGGGGGAAGGGGGAAAGAGCTTTCTTGACAGTGAGAGCAGAGCAAAAATGCAGTCAGTTCATCAGATAAGTGGTGGGCTCCCTTCACTGGAAGTATTCACACAGAAGCTAAACTGCCATCTGTTAGGGTTGCTTTAATTCTGATTTCTGCTTTGAGCAGGTGGCCGGGCCTGATGTCTAAAGAATCTTCCAGCTGTAAGAATCTCTGTCTTAGAAAGCTCATCTATGCTTGGAACACATCAAAAAAGGCCAGGCCCCTCTAGACCTGATGCAGCTAGATGGCAGAAAAGAATTTCCCTTCCCTGAAGAACAAAAGGATAGAAGAGATTGCCTTTTATTTAAATAGCACATAGACCTAATATAAACCCCCATCAAACAGAGATGCTGTGTAATGAGTATGTAGGAGCAGAATCTTTTTCCTGAACCAGTTTTACATGCTGATACATTTATTCATGAGTCACCATAGTTGACAACTGATATTTAGTTGATCAGGCACCCAGTATATTCTCAAGTTTTTCCCAAATTGGATCATTACTAGTGGCTCGTACTTTACTGCTATTGAAACTGTGCTGGTTTTTTTGTAGCTGTCTTATAACATAGATTCCTGAACAGGACATAAAAATATTCAAGCAAAACTATCTCTGCAATGCAATCTTAAAAACTGAACCCCCAAAGCAAAGGATCAGTAGACAGATCTTCAATCTATAGCCTGATGTTCAATGGGATGACATTCTGTAATTGAAATGTCATGCCAGGTCTTCATGGCATGGTGCAGAACACAGGCTTCTCTGCAGAGTGTATACCAAATAGATAGGGAAGTTGCATGGAACATCTGCTGTCCTCCAAATGCAATTCCATCTATGTGGCCTGGTGCCCACACGTTTGACATAATTTCTGAAAAGAGCTGAGTATCTCCATGTCTTCTTCAATGTGGTAGACTGTGGGGGCAGTCCCATAATTTTCTTATTCACATTTTTGTGAGAAGCCCACTTTTGACTCTACCACCTTGGAGTCTGTCATTCACAATAATCATTGTACAAAAAATATGTATTAAAATGGTGCACAGAAAGCAAGGCTTTTTAAAATGGTTCCGTATTACCAGTAATTTTAATTAATGCATACTTCTCCTTTGTATTGTGGTTTGCTTGTTTGTTTGTTTTTGGAAACATATCCCATTGTAAGTCTTCAGAATGGGGCTGGGTAGAACTCTTCTAAACTTCAGCTAATACAACAGTGAAATAAGCCTGGAAGTGTTCCTGTGAGTTTACTGCTAACAACTGCTAATGTTTAAATCAGACCGTGTTTACTGTTGTCATAAATGTTGTGGTTAGGTTTATTGGGTGAAGGACCACATTTTTATTTCCTCTTTGCTTTAGATTTACAGACGATGAAAGATTATACTTTATCCCTAATAATTTTCATGATTTAAATGTTGTGTCGGTATTGCATTTTAAATAAAATATTTATTTAAATTTATTATGGGAAAGATGGAAGGCAAAAGGAGAAGAGGACGGCAGAGGATGAGATGGCTAGATAGCATCACTGAAGCAATGAGCATGAAATTGAGCAAACTCAGGGAGGCAGTGAAAGATAGGAAGGCCTGGCGCAATATGGTTCATGGGGTCACAAAGAGTCGGACACGACTTAACGACTGAACAACAACAAAAATTATCTGCCCAACTCCAATGGCCTCTGGACAATCCAGTACTGTCATTAGATTGCTGCAGATAGAACTATGGCATTCATATAAAAGAATTAGCATTTATCATATGGAATGTAGAACAAAATGTTGCAATATGGTGTAATAACAAGAGCAGCAGAGATCAGGGGTTGGTCAATTAGGGAGGAAAACGCAGCTGGCATTCCAGTTGTTCTTTCAGTGGATGGGTATTATGTCAACTGGGGCATCTTCAGCAAAATGAGTAAGCACATAAAGGGTGGAGTTCATGTCACAACGTTATGACTCATATTTCATTGTTTCTTCCCCCCTTATATGGCTGTGGTGTCACCCTGATGAGATGATGTTCAAGAAGTAGTCCTGAATACATCCTCCATTAATGAATCAAATAATTTTATGGCCACTTAAGATTGTAGCCACCTCTGCAAATTCATATGTGCATTATGTGAACATAATGTGCCATGAATGTACTGCTAGTCAGTGTCCATCTTTTGATTTAAGAATATATTAGTTGATATCGGTGGTGTGGTTTGGTGTGATGCAGTGGTTAAGGGCATGGAAGACTAGGGTGTGGAAGATCCAGATTCAAACTAGTCTTTGGGCTGGTGGCTACTTTTCGTCCAACCTACCCCACAGGGTTATTGCTGTAAGGAAAAATGGGGTGGGGGTGGGGGTGGGGGTGGGGGTGGAAGAATGCTAATTATGCTACCTTGAGCTCTTAAGAAGAAGAAGTAAAAGAAGAAGTAAAGAACCCACAGCCTTCCAGAAGAAGAAAAACCATCCACCAGACCCATCACTTAAGACCTGGGGAAGAACAACCCAGGATTATAAATTTCAGTATAAAGTTAATGAGATTACTAGTCTTTTCAGCCTTTATGAGACCCTCCTTGATAGTATTCAGTTTTGGAAAAAAAGCTTATTTTGAAGGAAGGCAACTTTAATTGCTAAATGAAGCCCAAATACACAAGCTAGTAGAAAACCCCTAGGGCTTGATACATCTTTGTTATGGTTGGCTAACTGCCTGGAACTTCATGCATACACACACACACAAAAGGTGGGTTCTGAAGCACTGCATAGTTTATCACAAATGGGTAGTTGGTTGCACTTGGCGCAGTGGTTCCCAGCTGTGCCAACCAGTTACAAATGAATATTGAAAGAATGCCCTGCACAGGGCCATTCTAACCTCAGGTCAAGATGTAGAAGCTAATTTGTTTCATGACAGTCTCCAGACAGAGAGGGATGGGAATAAGTTGAACAAATGGCCTGCTTTAAAGGATTAAATGAAAGCTTTCTTGAACATAGGAAACTCGCTACAAAAGTCTGTTTAATTAAGCCTATAACAATTAATGAACTCACTATGTGCCACTAGAAGATGTAATTTTATTAGCAGCTAATGCATCCAGTTGAAAAAGCTTGAAATGTCATGCTTTTCTAAGCTATTAACACTTCCCCTCTCTGTTCTTATAGGAATAATCCAAGTAACTGAAAATGCTATTGTCCGAATTTTGCCCAGCAGTGTCATCTTCTGACTCGGAAACCATTCCTGAGGAATGTTGTCAGTTCTTACATCAACCTAATTTCTTCTCTTGCAAACCTGTAATCATTCTGCAAGGTTCCTTTTCTGAATTCTCCATATTCACTCACTGCTGAAGATCATAGACTTCTTGCCTGTAGTCGTTACGTACACAGGAATCAATAGCTGTATTTGCACAGTGTGTCTGAACAGGCCTATGAATGCAGAGGCCCATGGGTTTGGGGGAAAAAATCTTTCTATTGTAAAATTTATTTTATGCAGTCTGTTGAAAACAGTGCTGTGTAGGTGAAGTAGTATCTCCATAAGTCAAAGCTGTAAAATTCTTATCTCATAACTATGTAATTACCAACATGTGACGTCTCACATTATCTACAGAATATTATGTAATACAATTCTGCTGTTCTCTCATTGTCTTTCCCATTTTTCTCCAATTTCTCTCTTCCTAACAATATATAACCCTCCAGCATATGAGTACTTCTACTTACTTTTGAAATTATGTCTCGTGATACGGTGTTTCACTTTTCCTGTATGTTGTTGCTGCATGACCCACCAATGCTGCATAGGAGTTTTTTCTACTCTCTTACTTGTGGAGAAAATGAATACCCCCTAAAGAACTGAAATAATTCATACAAATCCAGCATTAACCCATGTGAAAATTTGCATTCTTCCAACTGCACTGAGTGTATCCTTCATACTCTTATTCTGTGCTAACACATATATATTGTGTACAAGATATAGCATTGAAACAGGTAGCCTTGACATCTGGAAATGGGAGGAAAAATCCACTCCCTCTTGGAATATAAATATTTCTGTTCCAAAGTCCACAAGAGGGTTATGAGCTACACAGGAAAATAAGGGAAACAAAGCAAGAACAAAATTAATTGCCTTTCCATTGAATCATTGGTAGAATTTTGAAATTCCCACGGCCTTGTAGAGGATTTAAAACAAACTGAGTAAGCTTCTCCTTACAACTTCCTTCTAATATTTCTGAACTTACAAACTTAAGCTGTTTGGTTTGGTTTGTTGGGAACACTTACAGCTCTTTGCCTCAAGACAACTTTCTTGTCACATCAGCTACATGCCAGTCAAACAACAACAACAACAACAATAACATTTGCCTGCCACAGATATTGTAAGTATGCTTATAATTAGCTTGAGGGCATATTCATTACACTCCAGCTAATCATGTGCAAAATCCTCCTGATAAGCTTTATTAGTTTAATTGAGACATGCTGGTAAATATTGGATAAATCTCTCTGTCTCTGTCTTTCTTTCTCTCCCCCTCCCCCACCTTCTCTCTGGATGACAAAGGGAGATAGGAAAAAAAATCTCCCTGGTTTTAAACCTTCTGAGATGGGCAAAAAATAAAAAAAAAATTAAAAAATTAAAAAAAAGAAGAAATCCATTGGTTTGTTACCATATAGAATTTCCTTCTAGTTCTCTGCTTTTCCATCAAAATTTTGCAAATGCAAGAGATACGCTTGCTTGGTTCCTTGTTGATTTCTGTAATTTCTACCCCACCCAAGGCACTTGACAAACTACATTATGGTCTGGGGAAAGGATAGAGGACCCTAAGACAGGGATTATGGTGGGCTATTAAACAAAATACTGTGGAAGCCAACCAAGTAAAGCCAGATGGCTGGCAAGAATGATGTTATCTATAGACGGGTCATCATAGGGATCCCATGCTACTCTTCCATCAGGGCTAGAAGAAGTTCAGTGCCACTTGATGAAAAGGTAGTTGATCAATTTTATGAAAGACAATTTGCTTTAAAAAATTCTTCCAAGGGAAAGTGGTGTTTTCATGGGAGGAGTACAATGTTTCCTACATTTATTTAGTTATGAGGTCACCAAAGGCTGTGTGAATGTCCTGCTTTGCAACAGCACAGTCAGCCCTCCCAAGGCCTGTACCCTTCCTGGCTTCCCAGACTTCCAATATATCCAAAAGGAAAGCATCACTTAAGAAATATTCTCTAGGGGCTTTTTTCTTTTTTCAGGTTGAGAATTGTGGAGAGTTAGGGAGGCTTTTGAATGATGGCGAGATGCAAACAAAATGACAGTTGCACCATCAGACCCATCCTCAAGAATAAAATAAGCTCAAAAACACCTCCAATAGAAATGGGAAAGCAATTCTTGTGCACACTGAGAATCAGGTAGACCAAGAGAAGCTGGAATTGTGGAGAAAGACCATTTTTGAAGAGCTGGAAAACAGTTCTTGCCACAGCATTATCTTGCCACATTTGAAGAGCTTCTTTCTGTTTAATAGAATGGTTCAAGATGTAATTATAGATGGGATATACTTATAAGCTATAACCCTTGCCTTATTGAAATAGATATATTTATTTTTAATGGGGAACTGGAAAAAAAATGTTAAGAGTTCATTGTTCATTCTGTTTATGGAGCAGAATAAAACTTTAGATATTTTGTTTCAGAAACACTATTTATCACTCTTCTCTTCTCAGCAGCACCAAAGACTAGAACAAAAAAAGAAAAAAAGAAAAAAAGACACAGTTAACTGGCACTGCATTAACATAATGAAGATGTCAGGAAATGGATAAGAATAACTTAGCATCTTAAAGATGACATGGGGACATGATTTTAAATGTCAGGCTTCAAGTGGGTGAGTAGCAATCACACCATTAATCATCTATACAGAACTATAGACTCCCCCTCCCCACCCACCTCCCAATATTGCTCAGATAACAAGAGTGAACCCTGGAGAAAGCAGAAGTTAGCAGTAGCACATAATTCTCACAGGAAAGGCACATTCTAAAAGATAGAGACTTTTTCAAGTCTCTAACTTTTCAACTCAGGCTCAGCTCCTGGTGTGTCAACTCATGGGCCCATCTGAATAGCTTTCCTGGCATCAGTATAGAAAAGGTTTGCCATTGTCAAATATTTTTGACTCTCCAGTCTAGCCTATAAATTATGGTATTTCTTGGCAATATCCCATTCAGATACTAAACAGGTCTGACTCTGCTTTGTTTTAATGATTATCCAAAATTACTTAGGTGTGGCCACCTGGCTGGGCAAATCCTGATCTACAAGTACAATTTATAAAGGAAACAGTATCTAAAGTAAACAATAGCTCAGAGTTGGGCAACCTGGTGCCCTCCAGATGTTTTCTGACATAAAATAGATTAAGTCCAATCAGCATGATCTGTAGCAAGAGATTGTAAGAGTTATATTCCAAAGCTCCTAGAGGATATTAATTTGCATACTTCTGTAATAGTTCCAAACAAATAAACCTTGTTTATCTTAAATGGCATTACCTTGGGCTTCAGCTACCATGGTTCAATTTCATGTTACCTCCCAGAAACTACATCCCCACTTTTTCCAAATGAACCAAAATCTCAGTAGCTTGTCAAATCATATTAGATTGTTGTGAGCAGAGCCCCGAGGTCTCACATAAAACAATTGAAATCTTTTGAGGTCTCATGTGAAGATTCCACAATCTTATGGGATTTGATGCAAGCTTTGGGCCATGTTTTAATTTTTATTTCATTAATTGTACAACTCCTTATATGCTATATAGGGATGCCAAATAATCTAGGCATCCATATGTTAGATTGCTATTAGTATTGATTCTATGATATCTCTGAAGGGTTGCTTAGCCCTTCTCTTGAGTATTTTTTTAAAATAATAATAATAATAATAATTATTATTATTATTATTATTATTTAGAGATATCAAGGATTGGACATGGGGCTTCAAACATTGAAAGCATTCATTTTTCAACTACAAATGGGTGGTGTGTTGTTAAGCAAAAATTGTGTACTGGTTGAGTCAGATGTAAGCATACATGAATGCAGAAGCTGTAGAAGTAATTCCAGTGGTGATGATAGTGGAGTTTCCTGATACTACATAGTTGCTGCTTCTGGGCAGCTTGTAATCTTCTAATCTTCTAACTCAATAGGCTTTGAAAGTTTCAAAAGCAAAATGTTTCCCATTCCCATGTGCAGTGGGAATGAATGAATGAATGAATGAATGAATATATTGTTAGTCAGTAGTTAGAACTTTGGTTCACTTCCCAGGCTATGTTAAGGTCAACAATTTTATGACTACAGCAAATCTAAATTTTAAGATTTAGAAAAGAGTTCTTCTTGCACTTTATATGGAAAAAGCTATTTGGTAGAGATGAGCTAAAACTACATGTCTTCAAGATTATTAATAATAAAAATAATGGAGCACCACTTGAAGACCACCAGCATTGACAAAATCACCATCAGTCAATTGCAAAAGGCAGCTTTACTTGGGACAGCTTTTATCCTGCAACAACACTTTTAACACCATCAAACAACATCTATGTATCTTAGGACCTTGGGAAGAACTCGATAGGTGGATAACAATGCCAAATCCAGTTTGAACATCTGGCTGACCGTGCAACCAACCATAATAATAATAATAGAAATTATTATTATTACTATTATTATTATTATTATTAAACATCTGGCTGACCATGCGACCAACCATAATAATAATAGAAATAATAATAATAATAATAATAATAATAATAATAATAATAATAAGTATTATTATTATTATTATTATTATTATTATTATTATTATTAAATACATTTTCTCTGGGTAGTTTTAGGGGCACTCTTATAGTATGGGGGCCTCTGATGGTAACAATATCCTACAAAACAAGTTGGTTGTGACAGCCCGAAAGACATGGCATTTTTTTACTGTCTTTCCAGAAGGCAGACTCATGAGAATCCTGCTCTTTGCAAGGCTGAGCAGGTCAGAAATATCACATGGGCCTGCATTGTTCCATTCCAAGATTCAGGGCTGTCTGAGTGGAGATGGGTCAAAAAAGAGAAGTTGGCAGCCAAACCAAGTCTGCCCTTTTTTATGTGCATCGTGACACATGCAAAAAAGGGATGGGCTTTGGATGCATGATTGTGGCTCCCATCTTGGCTTCTTTTAGCCCCTCTTTGCAGACACCCCTGCCAACATTCAATTAGTTGACATAATGTTGCTTTGATAACCATGAAATTTGATGGGTGGGAAAGCAGTGGGATAGAGGTTTTACACTTATGACAAAATGACTTTGGGTAATTATCAGCTATGTGGTGATGATGTTGGCCAGCTGACCTGAATGACTGCCAAGGGTTTGATGAAATATGAATGTCAGTAGTGTAGTAGAAGAGTCAGATGAAATTTTCATTTGAGCCTTTATCTATGGATTTTAGAAACTAGAAACAAATGAAGCTTGGTATGCCATGAGTTACTTACTCTTACTAGAAACACATTATCTTCCATTCCATAGAAAATTATCTAACAGCCCAATCATTATCACTATTATATGTATATGGAAAGAATTAATGAAATAAATGGTTTAAAAATGAATAAACTCTAGTTCACAAAAATCAACCACCTCCCCAATTAATTTAAATGTTCAGATAGCAGGAAAGCAGGAAAGCAGGAAAACATACAATTCGATGGACACTTTAGTGAATAATGTTTCTGTCAAGCAATTCAAGATTGAAAAAGCTTTTCCTTACATCTAGGAGGGAAAAAAAGTCTCCTAGGGCCAAGACTAAATATTCTTTACTTAATATATATTGTGTGTTTGGTTTTGTCTTTCTATTTCACTCTAGCTTGGAAGTGTTCCAGATGTTATCTTTGTTTGCTTCAAGGTGTGGTATCTTAGTAAAATTCCAGTATTGACAGCTTTCCCTAAAGTACTATTTCTTTTCCTTAAGCCTGATCGTCATTCTTTTAGGCTTGCAGATTTTCTTGGCAAAGCTCAGGGGACCCTGCAATTTTTAATAGCTGTAAGGTGAAGGCATCCTTTTTCATCCTATCTCAGCTTGTCAATCGTTTTGTTTCCTCTAGCAGACTGGAGAGACAGGCTAATCAGTTTTCAGCTTAGGGCTAAGACCTATTTTGTTGCCTCTTCAGCTTGCTGTAGGATTATGCCTCCACATGTCTACAGCACCTCCAGACCTCCCATGTAGCAGAACATACAGTAGTTACATCAGTCTGCTTTTACTTAAATAGCACATCACAGAATTAAACTAATTGCATTTCTAAACTATGAACTTCTCAAGATGTTCCCAGCAATTAAATAGGCATTCTTCCTCATTGGAGGCAGCTTGCCACAGGACCTCTGAAGTACTTTTGGGAGGATTATCTTGGTGTTTTCCATTTTGCCTACCAACTAAACCATAGTTCACAGGCCACGCATTGTGGCTTGATAGATTTATGGTCTAAATCAAGCTATGCCATGAGGAAGTTAATTAAATATCTGGTGAGTTTCCATCTATTCAGTTTGAAGAATGGGCATCAAAAGTGTGTCTTAAGCCTCCTAAGCCATCTCCAAATTTACCTTTAAAATAAATATTTTCCTATTTTAAATTTCAGAAGAGTAGCTATGTTGCAATAATAAAAAAAGGAGTATGCTGGTTTATTAACTACAAATGCATTCAAACTATCTTTTCCCTATCTATTGCCTCCACACTATGCATAAGTAGGGTGTCTTCACCACCACCCCGGTTAAGAAAGGAACAGAAGTGATAATCTTACCTCAAAAAACGTTTTCAGCCCTCTAATTTTATTACATTAATAAACATTTTACAGTTCTTGAATATTATCTTTGAGAAACAGTTATGAGAACTGTTCACAGCTTCCTAAGTGAAATTGCTCCATAGATATTAGAGCTGTGTTCTCTACCTCTGGACAAAGCCCAAATGTCGAACAATTCAAGATAATTTAAGCACACTTTTACCCATCTGAGCATGGTGGACAACTTCAACCTGTCCTGCTCAAATTCAACAACTTTTGCATACCTCCAGTCCTGATCTGTTACTTCAGAAGACGCTTAGCATGAATTGGGGAGGGGGGGGGGGTGATACCTTTGATCGACAAGAATAGGAAGGGAGATCAACATATTCATCCCCAAATTAAAGTGACATTCTAATAACTTGTTTGAACTGCAGTCTGTGGATGGGCATTTGTTATTCCTGGCCAGTCTGAAAAATCATGGCAAACCAGAGCTGGGGTGAGTCTCAAATTAAATCCCTAAGGATTATTGAAAACTCTGAGAATACCATGGATATACACTGAGAAAATTGGTTCCTAAAGTTAACGGACAAAAATATAGTGCAAGATGCCTAGGATGGATTGTGACCAACTTGACCCTGTTGCCTGAAAGAATGGCTGGGCAAGCATCAAGGTAGAATTTGGGAGACCTGTAGCAGTCATCTGTTCTTCATACAAATTGTCAGTGTGTTTCACCTCTTTTTAAGCACTTGGAGCTATTAGGTCTGCTGTCATACAGAAGGGTCTCTTAAGGTCTCAAAAGGAATCTTTAGAGAAGTTCTGTATAGTTGGCTGTCAAGGGGGAGGGGATAAGCAGGGCAGCAGTGCCTGGTCTCTGATCTTTTTCTCAGTTAAAGAACTGAGAGGATTGCTGTCCCAAACACATCAAATAGTCAGACCTAGCAACCCTGGGTCAGATATGGAACAACCAGGAAAGCTCAGGATTATTGGCTAATCTAGGATGTCAAAAACAATGGCAAATGACTTCAGTATTGTTACCACGAGACCTATGTGGGTGCATCTCTATAGTCACTAGGAGCTGAGCTCAACTCAAGGGAATCTGGGTGGAATTAGTCCAACAAGAAATCAAATCACACACTAGGACTTTGAATAAGTCTACTGTCCTAGTTGACACAGCGTGAGATGGGTTGTTTGAAGATAATCAGATCAGGCTGACAAAGGAGGTCAGGTGGGCTCTGCCCAGGGCTAGTAATGAAGTCATTATGAAAATGATAGTTTTGCTCTCAATTAATTTCTTAATGATACCCAACAGCAAATTTGTTCCTTTTATCTCAGTCACGTACTGGAATAAGTTTTTCTTTGAGCTAACCACATAACCCAACATCCCAGTATAGGATCTTGATGATTTTAACATTTTTATTCTTCCTTACATAAACTATATTTTTATTGGTATTTTCTTGAACTGCTTACCAACCTATTCTCCAGTGTCATCAACAAGCATGTATTATTTATTTATTTTTATCAACTTCTGTTTCCAAAAAGGAGTTTTAAAAATGCATTAACAATTGCATAAACTATATTTCTATCTGTTTAAATTCCCATCTAAGTTTCACATTGCACCAGACAAAATGATGAGCGGTTGCACAAAATTGTACCACTTACAGAATTCAATTTTGTCACTTCTGAACTGTTGCCTTTATTTATAGTCCTGAACACTGGTATAATTAGAGTATAATTTGAAGGAATTGTTCCCCCCAGCTACAGATGTATATGAGAATTAAGAGATAAAATTGTTCCACATTCACTAACTATACTCTGAAATGTGTTTGTTTTATATGCCACCATAGTCAGCAAGGAGTCCTGGCAGTTAACATCAACAGAAACTATAAAAGCAACATTAAAAACAGCATAGTTATAAACCTACAACATAATTGTACTGTAACAACCAATAGCACAGGCCCAGCACCCCCCAAATGCTCTCCAGAGAATTTCCACCTTCCAAAAGTTATCAAGTTTGGTGCTAACTCAATGGAGAAGCTTTTCCATCAAACAGGAGTTATAATTGAGAAGCACTGTTTACCAGTTCCTGTCCCTACAAACCTCCACGAAAAGGGACACCACTACCAATCTCTGCCAGAAAATGTGGACTGGTTGAATAAGTTCCTGTTGAGAAGGTGGTCCTGAAGGTGGACTCAAGTTGTACAGGAATTTATAGGTTAAAGTACAGCAATTCTCAGTAGCCAATAAGCAAGCTACTGCATTCTGAACAAATTTCAGAAATCTAGGAAAAATAGGTTCATAGTATTCATAATAACTGACAAAGTCTGGTTCTACTGATTGACAACAAACAGGTAACACCAGAAAAGTTAACAATTCATTTTTACATTTTTTTTATTCCCCCCCTCAAAGAAGATTTGTGGGCAATCTTTGCAGGCTATTTCCCTATTTAACAGCTTGTCAGTTCTCTACAACCTGTATTTGCCATATTTGATGTTTCAAGTTCAGATGACCTTCATACTGAATATGGAATGACTATGAGAGATCACAAATAAAAATAAAAGTAGCTTCCAGCCTCAGTGCATGTTGTTACCCTCTTCCTGGAAGCACTGTCCTTCTCTTACCTGACTTTATGCACTGTTGTTATGGACAAAGGCAATCAGAGAAGTATCATGTGGGACTGTATCTAGGAACCAGTTTAAACACAGAGAGGACCAAGACATTTTGATGCCTGAGGCAGGAGATCCAAAAAGTAGCTCAATGGATAAGAATAAAATAATAAATGGAATGATTGACAATGTGCTGCCAAAATGAGTTGCTTGAGGCAAACTATGTCATCTTATCTAATGGTAGGGCTGGCTCTCTCCTATACCAGTCGGTGATAACAATTATCTTTCTTTGTCAAGTCCAACCACCATAATGATACCATGTATAATTGGTCAGATGACAGTAGATTTAGAACAGATCCACTGAAATAAGTGGAATTTAAATAAGCTATAATGGAACTAAATTCTGCTACTTGTAATAGGTCTACTCTAAGTATGATCAAATATGGATAGGACTCTGTGATAAGAAGATATCGTTCTTGGCCCCATGCATTTGAAAGTCATTAGAGGCAAATGCCCAATTTCTATTCACAGATGCTAACAAGCTGTATAAAACAATGTAGGAGCTTGGAACATTTCCAGAAAGGATACACAATACAATTCAATTCCTTCTAGACAAGCTCACAGAGTCCACAAAATTAAAATGAATGTAAGACAATTTAAGTTCAGAAGGAGGCCATCTGCTAACCCTGGAACATAGGGACTATAGAATCACTACCTCTAAAATAAAGGTTTTATCATAGCTCAGTGTGTAGTCTTTCCATTTTCTCCAAAGTGTGATCATTGTTCTGTGTTATAACAGCACAATTTTCATTTTGATTTGCCTTTTAAAGTTTGTTTGATTCTGAAAAAAAAATTAGAAAATCAGAAATCTTAAAAAAAAAGTCCCACCCAATTGGAATATTATTTATGGAGTAGTATCATAGGAATAATAGTATTATAGGGGTAGTAACGGACCAAATTTTACTGATCCATACTTCTCTTTACTGTATTCTTTCTACACTTCAGGTAAAAAATAAGACAGCTTTCTCAAAAAGGAACCTTTCTGGGCATTATGGTGCAACATCCTTTGTGTATCAGTTACAGATGTTCTCTTAAATGTTCAGTTAACTATTTCATTATACATTTTGGGGCCTAAAGCAAAGCAATTTGTATGATAAATATAATGTAAAACAAAAACAGCAAAAAAAGTAGGGAGGATAAAGAGAATGAAGAAAACGGGAGGGGGGTGTTTCAAAAGAAACCCAATATTTCCTTGGTGGTAATAAAATCATGCATTAATATCAAATTTCTGTAGGAGGATTCAATCGTATACCCAAAGTTGTACCCATATGGACTTTCTTTAGCATCACCATGAATGACAGTATTCACTTCCATTGTGCTGGTCTCTGTTTTCAAACCTGAAAAGGACTATGGTTAATAACTAATGTGTGGATTTTTCTGTGAACCGGACTTTTCACTTTACCTTGATGCACGCATCGTGGCAAATGCAATCTGGCTATGTGTGTCTTGAGCTGAAAACTTCTCTTCTCCTTCTCCTTCTCCTTCTCCTTCTCCTTCTCCTTCTCCTTCTCCTTCTCCTTCTCCTTCACTCTTTACTCTTTTCCTTTCTTCTTTCCAATGTGGATCTAATTTTCAATCCTAGTTTTGCAAGCCAGTTGTGATTCTAGAAACCACAGCTCTTCTTGCTCACATGTAAACACAAAATGTAATCTCTGATTCCAGCTTCTGGTTCCACTGAGGCACTCTTTATTTTCCATTAAATCATTGCTGCAATAGACCATTAACAAATCAGTATCCAAAAGGAAAACAAGAACAGCAAACAAAATTTGCAAAACCTTCTGATAGCATCTGCCTTCAAGCAGGAGGAAAAGAAGAAATCTTCTGCTTGTTATCTTGCTTTTTCTCACATGTTAGTATGTGAAACACATTTTGATGGTTTGTGGTTGATGTTATTGTTGCTTGGATGAACACGTTCCAAATCCCAAAGTCATTCACTAAGTAACTTGCATTATTTAAACCAGATTTTTTTCCCTCTCTGCTCATCCTCCCTAAGGATAAACATGAGTTGTAAGGAGCTCAGGTATCTTTCTAAGCCATCTGCCATCAAATCAAAGATATTCTGCATGCTGTGCCTTTGAATTGGTCTCCCACAAGGCCCTCTCAAAAATACAGGCTTTAGGCTAGCTTGATTTATAAGTTGTGTTATCATACTTATTAAAAAGACACCAGAGATATTTGAAAAGAGGGCAATGAACAAAATTTGGTCTTGGAGAGGAAAAGACTAAAAGGATTTTAATGATTTAGCAACTGATCCTAACTTGATAGCTTTGGGCATGGGAGGCTAGTGTTGTCTTGATTTGAAACAATGAAAAACACTGGAGGTCAGACACTGTTTTATGTTAAATCAATTTTTATGCTGAGTTACTGAATTTGACAGAGATGGACTGGCATTACAAATGTGGACACCCTAGGTGGTTGTGCAGTACTGTTTGAGGATTAATGTGTTCAGAAACTTCATAAGAAGGAACTCCAGCAATCTTGTAGATCAGGGGTTCCCAATCCCCGGGCTGCGGACTAGTACCAGTCTGTGGCCTGTTAGGAACTGGGCCACACAGCAGGAGGTGAGCGGCAGGCAAGCAAGTGAAGCTTCATCTGTATTTACAGCTGCTGCCCATTGCTCACATTACCGCCTGAGCTCTGCCTCCTGTCAGATCAGCAACAGCATTAGATTCTCATAGGGGCGCAAACCCTACTGTGAACTGCGCATCTGAGGGATCTAGGTTGTGTGCTCCTTATGAGAATCTAATGCCTGATGATCTGAGGTTGAGCTAAGGCAGTGGTGGGGAGCAGCTGCAAATACAGATTATCACTAGCAGAGAGGTGCTTGAAACATCCCGAAACCATCCCCATCCCGTGGTCCATGGAAAAATTGTCTTCCATGAAACCGGTCCCTGGTGCCAAAAAGGTTGGGGACCACTGTTTTAGATTATGTTAAACCTTGTCTCACACTGTCCACATAAATGATTCCTATGCTATAAGTACTGTATGATAAAGAATCAGGAAGTATTTATTTTAGTTTCTGCTGAACTTTAATTCTCAACTTTTTTTGAAACAAGTATACAAACAGAACTCCTATGCATCATTAGTTTAACCCTTATTTTTCTTTTAGGAGCTTAAGGTTGCAAAAATAACAACCGTTCTCCAGTTTTTCTCCACAGCAACAACTCTTTGACATAGATTAGAATGAGTGGTTATAAATAGCCCAAAGTCATGTAGTGAGGTCCATGATCAGGCTGGAGATGGACATAGCCTGCATCTTCCTGGTTCTCCTCCTTAATCATCACAAAAATGTGACTGTATACCTAAATTGCAAGATAGCAGGATATAATCCATAACTCAAAGAAAGGTCATCATGATTAGCAAGTGGTCATAAAAACAATCCATAAAGAAAATCACAATCAGAGCTGGTAACGGGGCTCCATATTCAGGAAGGCATCTATAATGGAGTATAAATTCTGCCAATTTGAGGAGAAAGATCAAAATTCCAAAGCTTCTACAACTTCAGTACAGATTCCCAGCCAGCAAAGCTCTTAAATCAGAGACTGACAACCCTTTACCTAAGACCAGCCCAGTATTTATATTAAATTACAATTCCAAAATTCAGAAGGATGTTATCCTGCTTCAGCATGTTCCCATGGCAGCCATGGAGGAGAAATTTAAGAAAATTCCATAGGTGGACAGCTATGGTACTGGAATCATTGAAACCAAAGCCCATTTTGTTTTATACTGTCAGTTTTAGAGGGATATTTACTTTTGCCAGAGAATTGTTTGAATAACAGCATTTTCAGGGCATTCAGATGCATTTTATGTGAATTATCTTATTCTCTAACAGGAATAAAATTTCCCTAAACATTGTAAAATGTTGATTTATAGATTGTGACATTTAGCAAACTTAGTGAGTTAACGTCAGAGTATCTATTATCACTCTATTGTCTACCTTATGCTTTGTTGTTTTATATCAATTAGTCAAAAATAGCAATAAAAACATTTATCATCATGCCATTTGCCACTAAATTTTGCTAGTGTGTTTTCAGTCATTTGGGGGAATTGGGAACGCTTCCATAGTGGAAATGGAAGATTGCATTCCCAAGGTTTCTTACTCCTCTTGTTATCTATGACCCCCCCCCCCAGCTTTGGAGAACAGGCTTAAAAATATCAGTCTAGCCACTTATTGTGGCTTATTTCCTTTTCAGTGCCATTACCTAAAAACCTCTAGCTATCAAGAAGCAAATTACAATTCCTAAACCTGGCATATTTACTTTTTTTTCTTTTTTCTTTATAAAGCACCAGCTAGTGCAGCAGTGCTAGCATACCGGGTCTGGAATTTTTAGACCATAAAGGGCCTGGACAGTGTGAAATGCTGACCAGAATGATGCTAAATGGCTGTTGGGGAAATTCCCATTATGAGGATGAAGGTGAACTGTGTCCAGGGGGTATGAAGACAAAGGCCTTTGAAATTCACTCATAATCACTATTGGGCTCAGATATGAAGAATTTATTCCCATCCTTACTATCACGATGGTGAAGGAAGGTGGAAACATTCTGAACCAGGACATGGCAATGGGGGCTAATAAATTGAATTGCTCTACTGACAATCAAGAGGCTTTCCTGATCCATAGAACAGTTAATTCAGAAGCAAATGGTCCAGCATTTGCTAGATGAATAGTTTTCCACTTAAAATCACACATTAAAGTTTGAGAGTACTTTTGGTTAAGGATGCTTTCCTCCAGCTCAATCTCACTATAGTTAATTACATCATTTTTGGATTACTACATGTTCCACATAGGATGGCCTTTAAAGTGTGTCCAGAAATTTCAGCTGGTTCAAAATGTATCCAGTTACTTTCTCTCCACTCAATCTGTTTCTCTGGGTGTGGATCCAACATGGATCTCCATGTAAGATGTCTTCACCTATAAGCTCTATAAATCTCAGGGAAGATATAAATCAAGAGTGGGAAGCATGTTGGGTATGGTGTTTCAAATGACCATTTCAAGAAACTTCAATCAAGCCACTGGCACAGACTCCACAAAAACATAGATCTTAATGATGCACAAACTCTGCTTGTACTGGTTGTCCTCATATCAGAAATCACTTTTGTAAAGGCATATACATGACTGTATTTAGGGAAGCTATGACGGGTTCCCCCAGGGTGCTGTATCCTCAGTTTTCTCTCGGGGTTCTTTTCTTTCAGGTTATGTGCAAGCGTGATGACAAAGTAACTCGAAAGGCAAACCGTAGGTTTTCGACCAAGGCTTTACTCAATGCTCCAAAAGGGTTTGATAAGATAAGCTGCAAATTAAAAGTCCTTCCATACGGACCAACAGTCAACATAAAATTAAAAGCAGGAGTGTAAGCCCTCTTTGCCTGAGTAGCCTTACATAAACGTGTCTTAATAGGGAGAGGAGGAAACGAGCGGGCCCGCCCTCCTGCAGCCGAGGGAAGGCTTAAAATCGTAGCTTTTCCAGAAAACTATTATGATGCAGACCAGCAGCTATTCGAGGTCGACCTTTGCTTTTCCAGCGCTCCCCATTCCCCGCACTCGTCCTGGGCTAATCTTAAATACCCTTTCAGGATCGGCCTCCACCCCTCTCCACAGGTATTAACAATTTAGAATCCCACTTTGATTTACTTAACAGAGTTTGCAACAGTTACAATTTGGGATACAAACCGGGGCTCTTTCCCATGATCTTATCTAGTACAAAGGCTTATGCCTATCTAACAACTAAAGTTAATTTTCTAGCGGGCGATAAATACTTTGTCCATGTCACATTGAAGTATGAATCAGGAAGTTTTTCCATCTGCTATTGAGAACAGAGAAATATGCAAAGAAAGATGGTTATTTTTCACGACCCTGGATCTCCGTCACGGAAGCTATGTTTAGAAAAAGGATAAAAATATTTTTACAGACAACTGTATTCAGAAAAGTTTATATTACAGCTAGTGTTTTTTTAAAAAACATATATTAGGGCATGTAATATGTAGGATGAATATAAAATAAGCATGTCAGAAAAATATATGTACAGACACAGATTGTATTAATGATAAATGACTATAATTAAATAATCACAGCAAATGTGAAAGAAAAGAAAATAAGTGAATGTATCCATTACTGTTGTGGACTAAATTTCATTGATCCCCAAATCCCTATATGTAACACAATTGTTAAACTATCTTCATTAGCTCCCAATTGGTACCTGGCCATAATTCAAAATACATTTGATGATTTTTATGGTTTATATTTTATATGGTATTAATTTTTTTAAAAACAATATAGTGTGTGGAGCTATCATAATGGATAGCCCCCAAATAACAGTGAAATTAAGATTAGATCCTTTTTCTTTAGTACACAGATCCATACACACAAAGAAGTATCTTAAATAAATAAACATAATTACTTGGATTCCTGAAACGGAAACTTTCGTATCTTTGCCACAATTCCACTAGACTATTTTTTTTTCTGTGTGTCTTTTTTCCACTACTATTGAAAGCCCAGAATTTGATTCTGAGATAGATAGATAGATAGATAGATAGATAGATAGATAGATAGATGAGAGATGAGAGAGAGAGAAAGAGAGGGAGAGGGAGAGAGAGAATTTTTGCCATAGTGTTCTATGA